>JALNQK010000165.1:0-56194 GCA_028458525.1 Ophiosphaerella herpotricha
TATATACTCTATATACTAGCTTACTTATTTTACTTACTTTAGCTTCTTAATATTAGCTACTTCTCTCTATTAAAGAAGGTATATAGCTATTAGGTTAAGAGCTTAATCTAGAACTATATTAATTATATTACTAAACTTAAATTCCTACTAGCTTTCTATATAGCCTTTAACTAGGCCTTTATAAGAATAAATATTTACTTAGTATTTTAAGCTACTAGCCTTATTCTACTTTAGCTAGAAGTAGTTACTTTAAAACTTAATATTTAGCTCTATATACCTACTCTAGCTACTTTAGCTACTTTACTAGAGGCTCTCTAGATAGCTTATATACTAAGTAATATATATAAGCTAAAAGCTTAGTTAATACTTATATATAAGTATATATACTAGTATAAAAGCTTATTACTAGTATTAATTATTAATATAATTAATTAACTTAAAAAGAAAGCTTATAAAATAATACTAGAAGTAAAGTTAATATATAATTAGATCTCTAGTTTTAAGAGAGCTAATAAGGTAGCTAGTAAGTATAAATTATAAAAAAAGAAGTAGATTTAGAAGAAAAGAGTTTTAATAAAGAGATAAGAAGAGGATATAATTACTTAACTAGAGGCTAATTACTAGATTAATTATAAATAGTATAAGAGTAGGTAGTATTTAGGCTCGAGTTACTAGGCTTACGTATACTATAAGAGGTATAGAGAGACTAGGTATAACTTACGTATATATAAAATAATATAGTAGATACTACTTAATTTTATATATTAATATATCTATACTACTCTACTACGTTATTAAGTTATATACTTAAATAGGTATATAGAGCTAGTAAGGTATATAACTTACTTACTAACTATATTATATTAAAGTTATATAGATTATTTTAATTCTTAAGTTTATAATATAGAGACTAAAACTAGTTTTAAACTACTTATAATTTACTACTAAATAACTTTTATAATAGTAGATTTAGTTATATAATTTCTAGGTTTATTTAAAGGTATTATAAGAAGCTTTAAATAGAAATAAAAATTATTCTTTTAGACCTAGTATTAAGAAAGTTATTATCTTTTTAAAAAGTAGATTCTTTATAAACTAAGTAGTTATTTTAAAGTCTTAATTATATTAATAATATAATATATTATAAATAAATTATATTATAGAAATATAATATAACTCTTATTAGTACTTTATATTAAAAATATTTTTTAAAATATTAAATATTAGTAAAGCTATACTAGGAAGAAGTTATAAGTAGCTATTAGTATACTATTATATTATAGCTCTACTCTACTATACTAAATAAACTTAAAAAGGTAGAAGATTATTTAACTATATTAAATACTAGAGTAGAATAGTATATATATATTATCTAAGGACTATCTTAGCTCTTAGCCTTTCTAGCTTAGTGTACGCACTTGTACTAGTACTATACTATAGCCTACAGCCTATAGTTATAATATATACTTAGTAGCTCTACTTAAAACTACTTACTCTAGCTATAACCTTAGCTTCTAAGTAAAAACTAGATTATTTAAATTACTTGTAATCTTCTATTTAATACTCTATTATAAAATCTTATAATAATAGCTATTGTATATAGCTCTATAGCTTTATCTTTAAGATTATAACTTTAGTAGAGAGTAGGTATTACGTAAATATAGGTATTACGCGTATAGATACGTTAGTCTTACTAACTCTCTATAGAAGACTTAGCTATATACAAGCCTTACGTTTAATACTAGTACTTTACAAGTATTCTTATTAAAGAGTATACTAAAGATAAGAATAATTTATAGATAGTTAAGTATAAATAGCTTTGTTAATAAACTCCTATATCTAATACTAATTAACTCTTGTTAGGTGCGTATATAAAAGAGAAAATAGAGGTTCTATAGAATTTCTTAGTAGTTAGTAATACTATTTTATATATATATTTTAAAAATATTTAAACTTATAGGTAAAATAGCTTTAGGATCTAATTGCGTATACTTAATACCTAATTTAGGATAATTATATAGTATTTAGGAGATCTAGTAGTAGTTTTTAATACCTTGAGGATTGCCCGCTAAGCTATATAAACTAACCTCTTTTACCTACTGTGTGCACAACAAATCCTATTTAATAAACTATTAGTTGCCTATCTATATATAAACTATTTTTAAGGTGCTAGGGTATTTGCTTAACGTGCTTATTTATAATCTACTTGTAATAGAATTCTATTTAACAGCTAGCTTTCGGGTCCCGAATTCTATTCCTTAACAGCTAGCTTTCGAGTCTCGAATTCTATTCCTCAACAGCTAGCTTTCGGGTCTCGAATTCTATTCCTCAACAGCTAGCTTTCGGGTCTCGAATTCTATTCCTTAATAGCTAGCTTTCGGGTCTCGAATTCTATTCCTCAACAGCTAACTTTTAGGTCTTAAATTCTATTCCTCAACAGCTAACTTTTAGGTCTTGAATTCTATTCCTTAATAGCTAACTTTTAGGTCTTGAATTCTATTCCTTAATAGCTAACTTTTAGATCTTGAATTCTATTCCTTAATAGCTAACTTTTAGGTCTTGAATTCTATTCCTTAATAGCTAACTTTTAGGTCTTGAATTCTATTCCTCAACAGCTAACTTTTAGGTCTCGAATTCTATTCCTCAACAGCTAACTTTTAGGTCTCGAATTCTATTCCTCAACAGCTAACTTTCAGGTCTCGAATTCTATTCCTCAACAGCTAGCTTTCGGGTTTCGAATTCATCCCAATACAGGAATATTTCTAGATACTGTATTGGTGAGCGGGATGGCGGATCTCCGTTTCAGAGGATCCATTCTCAATGCCTCAGCTCAGAACTGGCCTGTCGCGCTGCCCTTGTCGGCGTCCGTGGTGTAGAATATAGAGAATATCTTTATTCACATGCTCAACTAGTTTGATGGCGCAACAGAATATCGCAGCTCATCATCCAGTACCGTGATAATGTCCGAGTAGTGTTGCCGCATACCCGCGAGTACTGTGGCTCGGTTCGAGGGAGCATACAGAAGCATCGCTAGCAGGTCGATTTTCCCGGTCGAAACGATCCGAAAGTCAACACTCTCAAGCTGGCCAGAGACAAGCTGTGCGGCGAAACCAATGGATCATGGGTAATGGTGCTTGTGGACGACGTTGATACGTTCTTTCCTATACAAATCTGTGTACAAGGGCTGCGGTTCGAACAATACACGAGTACATCACGGCCGCTGACGGCGAATTTGCCCAAGAGCCACAGACCGATTCTGGTCCTGGAATCAGGGCCAGTGGAATGAGGCGCAGGAGCTGTTTCTGCAGGACATGAAGATGAGAAAGACGGTGCTTGGGGAGGAACAAAAAGCACTCTGGATGGCTATGGGTAACTTCTCGTTCAAGCCCAAGTCCCAAGCCACAACTTAGAGACCATCTCACTAATGAAATAAAGCCTTTGACTGCACAAACGGATCCTGGGCGGTTATTATCTGGGCACGGAGTCGTCGCTTCAAACATTAAAAGCGTAGTAAATAGAGAACATTGAGATAGGCCTATGACACCGCTTTAACATAGTGAATATCAAGCTAGTATAACAGTGGAACGCCACGTATTGTGTAAGCATGATTATAGGCGATATCTAACGATAATCCAAGCAATATGGCAGTGGTTGTTGCCACCACCTTGCCAGGAGGGAGGCCGAACCACAACCTTGGGAATGTTAATTATTCAATATTGGAACGGAAAGAGAGTCACAAGATACATCTATATAAAGAAGATTATAGAGTATATATAGGGTAAACTAGATAGGACATAAGAACTTTACTTTATTAATAGCTAATATTAATAAGGTCCTTATTCCTAAAATGCATACTAACCTACTAGCAAAAGTACCTACTAAGTACTATAACCTAATCAAAGCCTTCTCCCAAGAAGAAGCTAACTAACTGCCAGATGACTCTCCACAGAAGGCTTGACTGCATGCGAGCCTTGCGTTTAACACCAGCGCTTTATGAGCTCTCTATCAGCTCACTGATTTCCATTCGCATCTTGAAGTGGTCATTTCAGGACATTGAGGAACCTGTCTTCTACCAACTACAGACATCGCGCCCAACTAACCTCTAGGGGCTGGTACGGCAAGTGGTAGCGTGCTACTTGCCCCAATGTAGATTACGACAACAACTGACACGGGCAATCGAGCGGGTGGCGATTCGACGAACATCTACAGCGACGTCTCTGGTGACGTAGACGTTTCAGAGAGATTTGTTAGGATTGATGGGTGCGTTCGAGACCTGCTAATTACAGATCCTCGCGATGACCGGGCTAGGGTAGAAGCCGATAAAGCCAGTCTCAAAACCCCCACACCACAAGCCCCAGCACAACAACAATAATTCACTGGGTCGATGCCCATAGAACGTAGATATTTTTATTTTTTTTAACTTTGTCATACACACATTGCAAAATCGTCATCCCTCGCCCCTGGCCTCAATGTCAACAACACGCTCACAAGCGCCGACCCGCAGCGCCAACCTCCAACCCCCTTAAACAGTCACATACTCCATCACAGTCGACGTAACATACCTCGTCCGCGGCCCCACGGGCGTCGGCTTCGGGACGTCGGCACCTCCCGGACTTAGCGTCACGCTGCCCAAGGACGCCGACGTCGCGACGGGCCTCGCGCTCGACGCCCCGCTCCGCGAAGCACTCGCGCTCGCGTTGAGGGATACACGCCTCGAAGCGCTCACACGCGCACTAGACGATACACTGACGCTCCCATTCCTCCACTCAAACTCGCCCTTGTCCTTATCAAACACACCATGCACTACGTCCGTCGCATTCGTCCCGCCGACGCCCGGCCCATTATAAATGGGCGGATTCCCATCAATCTCATCCCGATACTGGACGTCGCCAATCCACTCGGGCACCTGTTCATCCGAGGCCGGGACACTAACGGGGACGCTGAAGACGGTAACGTTGAGACCGGCGGGGGGATCGTTGCGGGGGATTTCGGTGAAATCGAGGGCCTGGATGCGCCAGGTGAAGTGTTCTTTTAGGTAGGCAGCGACGGCGGGGTTGGATAGCGAGGGGAGGGCGCCGGTGGCGTGGAGTTGGGCGAGGCGTGCGGTGAGGGATATGCTGCCTGTGACGATGGTGTCTGATTTCATGCGGGGTGAGGACATGGAGGCGAGTTGGCCCACGTATGTTTCGGCGGTGGGCCAGTTCTTTGGGTCTTTGGGGGGTGCGCCGAGGAAGGCGCGGACGGCGTAGGAGACCTTGATGTCGGTGGGCATGTTGACCTCGCAGAGCCAGTCGGTTGCTTGGGTGGTTTTGTTGGTGCCGGGGCCGGGGGTGGGAGTGGTAGCGTTGAGGCCTTGTATGGCGGGCTTGTACAGCTTGTTGAGGGTGGCGGTGAAGGAGTCGTTGGAGGGGCTGGGTAGGAGCTCTGGGTAGGTGTAGCCGAAGGAGGTCCAGTTGCGGGAGGTGGCGGAGGTCCACATGTGGCCATCAGCGTTCATGTGGAAGGGAGTGAGGGGCGAGTCGGCGGTTTGGGCGCTGCCTTTGGCGATGGTGAAGGTTCCCATGGCTTGGCTAGCAGATTCGACCCAGGTGTCTGGGTAACGGTACTGGTATAGAGCGATGATTCGGTCAATGTTGCTAGATAAAGTTAGCATATTGGTTGAATATTTGGTTCGCACCACTCACCAGTGATGGAGCCAGAAAATAGGATCAAAAGCAGAGACCTCGACGATACCCATGTGGCCCAACCCAAAAACGTTGTGAAGGCCATCGTGAAGCGTCTCAAAATTGCCAATAGACCCGCCATTGGCTTTATTGCTGACCTGGTTGAACGGCTGGTAGGTGGTGAGTAGCTTGTAAAGCATGTCCCGAAGATTCGGCTGTTGTTTGGTAACGCGAGCGTTGACATCGTCGTCGCGACTTGTAGCGTTGATGGCAAATCCATCTAGTGGGTAACGGATAGTGTGGTTCCAGTTCTTAAACTGAAACTCGCTCTGCAATCATTAGTTTCTGCAACTTACATACTAAGAACCTAAACATACCAAGGGAGCAAAATCATCGTACTTCAAGGGATGGAAGTTGTATCGATACAACGGGTTGTTGGCTTGACCAGTAGTTCCATTCGGGAAAGTGAGCGTCACAACCGGACGTCGAAGACTGCTGGGTATAGAACCTTGGTCGTTTGGAGGATCAACTGCCCAATCCCAGTACGGAAGTCGGACTTTATGCGCGACCTGCATAGCCTTGTCTCTTGCACTACCCTCAGGATACTCGTTTGCAATATCCACAGCTCGATCATGAAGGATCTGTTCAAAAAGGGCAAGGTATGGGCGATGCCATGGTCCAAACAAACTGCTTTGATGAGGACAATAGCCCATGACGCCCGTATCACTTTGCCCACCCACGCGATCCCATTTGTTAAATGGAGCGCCGTGGATTCCTAATATGTCTTAGAGGACGAATTCAGCTCACGGAAAATACATACCAGCAATCTGATAATAGGAGATCTTCTCGTTCTGATCCATGGCCTGAAATCTCGCCAAGGCCAGTAAAAACATATTCCACGTCTCCGTGTCTTTTTCAAGTTCACGAAGATCCTGTCGAGCATGTACACCCGTGCCTTGCACCCCAACAACGCTGAAGAAGCTGTCATCCGCCTTGGCAACTCCGCAAGACGGGCCAGACGATGCGGCTAGTGCAGTTCCTGAGAAGGAAAGTGAAGCCGCGAGGCTTGTGAAGAAAAAGAAGGACTTCATCGTGGCCGGCCAAAAAGAGTGAAATGGCCCGTCAAGAGCAGAAATGAACGAACGTGCAAATGCAACGAAGAAAAGAATGAACGACCGGTGCCCGGCCTGGAGGAACTGCAGGTTGGGGTGCAGGAGGGTGGCTTGGTGGTGAGCCCCATTGGGATATTTAAGAATCCGGTGGAATGAGTGTCCAGGTCCTTGCCCCGCTGTCGACGTGTGAGGTCATGCCAGGCTGTGCCGTACGCCTTCATGCAACCTCGCCAGTCAGACAGAGGACCACCAATGTTTCTTGATGTATCCCTGTACGCCGTCAGGTGTCCGAAACATGTTCCGTTTCCTCGCATGAAGTGGGCCCAGAGTATGATGAGATGTGGTGGAGGACCAATCAGGGGAGGGGAAATCTACCTGTATACCGAGACTGTAGGAGTAATTAAATGAGGAAAACAACGGTCGATTTAAAATATCTCTGAAGCAACACTATAGAATCACTTAACGTGAAGGTACCATCGAGGGTAAAAGTTGTCAATTTGGATGTAGAGCAAGGCCATGAACGCTCTCCACACCGCGCATTGAAAAGTACGTCAGCAAAAGCGGCCCTGATCACTACATTTGACTCTTGCGCAGGCACTGGGTAATGGTATTGCTTGGTTGTGAGATAGCAGGGCGAGCGCACGGGCCGATGCAGATGGTGCGACAGGGCCGACAGCAAATAAACGAGCCACTGAAATTTCCTGTAGAACAAAATTGGTCAGCGTAGACCACTCACAGGGCGTGTATCCAATCGGTGTATGGCAAATGCTGACCTGGTAGGAGCCGTACCTGGCGAACAGTAGACTCGGTACATGCGATATATGCCGATGATGGACACACCCGAGGTGGGGTGGCTGTGCATACTACGTAGTAAAGGATGCGTACACTCATCCCTGTTGAAACTCCCTCGGCCTACATTTCACATTGCTATTGCTTTATAGAGCTTCCAAGGTATCTGGCGGCAGATATTCTTCGTTAAACGAACTGGTGTGTTTCCTCTCTATTTCACTTCCAGATGTCCTTCGTTTCCTTAGGCCTCTATGAGAAGCGGCAACATGGACCCTGGCCCATCTCTTGACCCTAGTAAATGTTTCGATTACCGTTGCTGGTAGTCCGCTAAGCTGCCTGATTGAACCACCTGTGCTCTTCATCATGACATCGATTGTGGTTCTTGCTCGTGTGATGGCCGGGTGCAAAGACTGGCCATATACAGTGTTGCGAAAGGATGTGAGGGCAACATTGCGTAGGAGCAGAATGTCTCCGATTTTGATCTGCTCTAAAGTTTGTAGTAGACGGTCTTGCATGCTGGCTCGCTCGCTGTTGGAATCGCGAGCCGGGCGTATCCAGAAAGTAACTTTGAAGGTTGATTGGGTGTCATCGGCCACGGTGATGTCGAAGAGGTTCATTCTATGTCCGCTTTTTCGAAGTGAGACTTCTCGGCGCTCTGGATGGGCTATGAGGACACAAATCGTATTTATGGTTGGCGTTTGGGGATGAATTGCTTGGAGGTGCTGTGCACTTGGTAGAGAGCCAAGCGGCGCAATAGCCATCCTTGGGGGTACTTTTAGAACCAAAGTTGGGTTAGCTGTCCTGCTGGGACTGCTCGGCTCTGATGCGGTGGTGCCAAACGAAGTGGCTGCGAAGGACGAGGACGATGCAGTTTGGTCAGCACCCGCGTCCTGCATGATCTGCGACGAAAGCAGAGCATCATGAAGGATGAACGAATGCTGTACAAACTCGTCTGCGGTAACAGATTGTTCGTCTGCAGTCATGGTACTCAGTCCAAGAAATGTCGAAGTCTGCTCAACATGCGGTATCGATATCGATAAATCTACGTCGCTGAGATGTCTGTCATCCTGCGGAAGGCAGGGCTGCGACCACCCGGTGTGCAGCTGCGCATCTTTGGCTCCAAGACGCCGCCATTTGGGCGCCGTTACGTCCTCGTCCGGCTGTGTGGATTCGGTACAGACGGTGAAAGAGCACTCCTCAGGGGCAAGAAGAGCATGCTCGCTAAAGTCCAGGTGATGAGGCAAAGGGGCTCCACTAAGCGTCTTGAGTCTCATGGGCCACCAGAGTGCGCTCGGAATATCCTTTGGAGGAAGTGTAGTCAGCGCCAGTCCGCGCCGGCCAGCAACGTGGCAGCGGTCTGTGAGCTCGGAGATCAAGGAGTAAGCGCAGATCACTCAAGGTAAGTCCGAGCAGGCTCGCCCGGCTCTGACGTATCGCCGAAGGCATCAGCGCAGCATACAAAAAGGAGCAGCTACCGAAAAATCCGAGCCAAAATCACTAGCTTTCCCACGCCTATTCACACGGACGGCGAGTCGAGTATCTGTCAGCGAGGGTGCCGGAAGAGAGCACAGCCAGACACGACGCGTGGTAAGCTGGATCGGCATCGCGCCCACATTCCGCACCGGAGCTTGGCGATCTAATCAGCGCATCTGATAAAAAAGGGCGCGACCTGTATCAAGATGGCGACTACAAAAACGCAGAGCCGGCCGCTGAACGCATACCGGGTGCCGGCCATGTTGAAAAACTTTGGCTACAAGCTGTCGTCGGCGCTGTCGTCGGCGTCCACATCGACGTCGGAACTGCTCCCGCCAAGCAAAGATGGGGAATTCGTGAGAGCGGCCAGAACGGAGCATTTGTTTCCCAGCACCGACCCCGCCGTCGATGGGGACGACTGTCTGCATGACTGCTCGAGCTGCAGCGTCAAGTACCCGCGCAAATTCGACATCGACCAGACCGAGGAGCTGTACGGGCATGTGAAGGGATGGAACACGCACCTGCTTGTTGCCACGGGGAAAACGGACTGGGTGCGCGATGTAGCGGATGAAAAGGGCAGCATCATGGAGGCCGTGGACAAGGGGAGCACCCGGCCGACCAACGGCGTACGTACATGCGCTGTATACCGCGTTTTTTATTGTTATTTGTTTATGCACTAACCAGCGCAGAAACTCATGCTCTCCGCCTCCAACATCCCCGTCCCAGACCACTCCGACCACAGCACATCCGTCCTCCTTCTTCCCGCCTGGCTCTTCATCGACAACGTCACGCCCGCCAACACGGCCTCGCTCATCACGCACTACATCAACCCGGGCCCAACAAACACGTCGCCCCTCCCGCCACCCCTCCCTTGCCCGCCCCCGGAAAACATCTCACCCGGCCCAGCAGCAGACCTGCGTGCCCGCCCCTGCCCCCACAAGTACCTCATCCTCATGTGCTCGCAAAAAACCCGCGACGCCCGCTGCGGCCAGTCTGCGCCCCTGCTGCGCCGCGAATTCGAGCGCATCCTGCGGCCCCTCGGGCTCTACCGCGACCTGCACGACGAGCGCCCGGGCGGCGTCGGCATATACTTCATCAGCCACGTGGGCGGCCACAAGTTCTCTGCCAACGTGATGATATACCGGCACTCGAGCGCGGTGGCACAGCAGCAGCAGCAGCAGCGGGGGGAGGAAGGGGAGGGGAAGGGGGACGCAAACGGCGACGTGCTGCTGGATGTGGATAAAGAAGGGGGAGGGCAGGCGGCGCAGTGCATTTGGCTGGGCCGCGTGCGGCCCGAGGATTGCGAGAATATCGTGCGGTATACGGTGCTGGGGGGGAAGGTTGTCAAGCCGGCGAGGCAGTTGCGGGGCGGGTTTGATCGGGGGAAGGGGGTGGTGAGTTGGTAGCTGCGCGCGCGCACGTGTGTGTGTGTGGTGTATGATATTGGGATAGACTCGACGGATTGGATACGGAATAGACAACGTATGATCTATACTGCACGGTGTACATGTACATTTGCCACGTCGCCGCCTAGGCGGATATTGCATCCCAACGCCGCATGCTCCATGTCAACGCAAATAGCCCCCCCTCCTCCCCCCACCCCGTACTCTACACAACAACCCCCTTCCCATCCGTCCCCACCCCAACACCCCCCTTCCCCTTCCCCTTCCCCTCCTCCTCCTCATCCTCATCATCATCCTCATCATCATCCTCATCCTCCCCACCCCCCTCATAACTCCCCAAACTCTCCTCATCGCTACTATCCTCGATGCCCTCAAACATGCGCGCAAACCGCTGATGGCCCTCGCGCTCCTCCTGCTCCTGCGTCTTCTCCTCCTCCAGGTCGTCGTCCTGCTCGCGCATGGATTCGAGCTGGGCTTTGCGCTGCGCGAGGCGGAGCGCGAATTGGCGGCGCGCGCGCGACGGCGGGATTTGTAGGGGCGGCGGGACTTTGGGCTGTGGGAGGGGGGAAACGATTAGCAGGGTTGGTGTACGAAAGGGGTGAGATGAGATGAGACGAGATGAGACGAGATTGAGAAAGGGGGGCACGGAAAAGATGATTGTTTTGTCTTTGGACGGGCGATGGAGATTGGACATCACCAAAGGAACCAAAAAAAAAAAAAAACGGCGGACATAGGAAACGGATGCAATGCGCGTTTCGTCGGGGAGAAACGCATATTACTACATGAGTGTCATACATCTAGACCGACGTATGTACAAGAACAACATGGGAGAGGCCATGATGCGCCACACACGCACCACGCGTCCCACCCCCAAAAGCTCCTGAGAACAAAAGCGAGAAGAGAAAAATAGAGGAAAAAGAAACGCACCAAGCGCGCAAACAAGATCGTGTTGTGCTGTTGCGGGGAACCGGTGATATTTCGGGTATTTTATCGGTAATCCATATCAGCTTCGTCAAATGAGATTTCACCCACTTGTTCCGAGTCGTCGACAGGTCCCTGTCGCTGCTCTCGCTCATTGTCGACGTCATCCATCTCCTCGTCTTCTTCGTCACTCGAGTGAGTAAAGCCACTAAGCAAGGAGCCTCCGCTGAAGGTGTACCCACCACCTCCAGTGTCGCCATGATTGGCAAGCTCCATGCTATCCAGGCCAATGTTGCCGTTGTTTGCCAAGCTGGCATTAGAGAGCCCACCTCCATCGCCACCAAAACCTGATGCCGCGTTGACCGCGTTGAGCACTGCCTGCCGTGGTCCGACGCTTATGTCCGGTCGTACGCCTCCGAGGATCGCATTGTCTCGCTCTCGGGTTTCTGATAGGACACTCTCTACGTAAAAGACCCAGTCTTCGCTGTGTACCTTGTCGATAACCGCCCGTGAAAGCGTGTCTTCGGTATGTCGTTCCGTGAATTTCAGCACCTCTTCCGCAATAAGTGTGAGATGACCCATGTATCCCAATCGCATATGCGTCTCTTTCTGGGCTCGGTCGCTTGCCTGCTGACCTTTTATAATCCTCTCTGTTATTCGTCCGGTCTCAAAGAGGTCAATTGCCAAAGAGCGATTGAATCCCCGATCCATATGCCCGTTAAATACTTGCTGAACAACATCGTATACTACATTGTGGAGGAAGTTATTCCACGGGAATCTGAAAAAGAAGTCCTACCTAGGTTAGTTGTGGCAAGCAGAGCGGTTGAAGTGGCTTACTAGTATTGTCGGGACAACCTTGTTCTCGACAAATGTCATTTTCAACAAATCACCAACAACAGCGGTTCCGTCAATATCAACCTCGAAACTTGGGTTTACATCGCCTTCGATGCTGCCGAATATTACTGATCGTACACTTGCTGAATCATCAATAGGTGTAATATCTGTGGGTTCAATCTCTGGTGCGGGTGCGGTAAAGCGACTGGTATCGACACTGGTAGCCTCAGAGTTACTCTCGCGGCTCTTGCCCGCGAAGAGTGGTGCGGGCTTGTCATCGGGATGGGGCGACAACTCATCTAATGGATCTACGTTCCTTGATTCCGAGCTCTGGCTCAATTGCTGGGTTAGTAGAGACGGCCGGTCTTTGCTTTCGTGCTCCGACAAAGTGGTTTCAAATGGTTCTTGCCCCTCCCCCATAACCGTGTCGTTATCAAGATCGAGACCGCCAACCTTCGCAGACAATCCAGCTGATGTGGGCGATTCAGCATCATCCGCAAATTTGGGTGTGGCAACAGGCTCAGATGCGACTGAATCCTTCGGTGGGGTCAAAGGCTCATCCACGAATTCGCTCTCGCCCCCACGAGTCCTCTCAGCAGGCGACTCCTTTGGTGTAACCTTTGGCGAGCGTTCGAGTGGCTCGCCAATCTGTTCTCTCTCATCTTTACTGGGTTGTGGAGGATATACAGCTACCTCTGGTGCCGTGACTTTCTCAAAATCGTCTTCTGACGTATTTTGCACCTGGAGAGGCTTAATTTCTGGAGGGAAATCCATCGATGGCGCGCGCGCATGGTGGAAGCCATGACTATCCACGCTCGTTGAGACATCGCCTAGATTAATCGTTGTGGCGGGTGTAAGCTTGCCCTCCGCCTTCAGACGCTCGCGCTCAGCGTCTCGTCGTCTGACTTCGGCTTCACTGCCACGTTCGTTGAGTAGAGCCATATTACTACAATGTAGTAACTCCGCCATCAACTCGCATGTCTTGAAACGGTCGAATCCCAGAGGTTCAATCTTCTCGCCAAAGGCCGTCTTGAGCTCACGTTTCTTCGTAGTGGTGCTCCCATCCTTTTGCGTCACGATCTGGCTTGGGCTGTGTACTAACTCCATGAACTGTGGGATATGAGTGGCAAATTGACGAAGTAATGTGCCAAGGTAGATAGGATCGGAATTCTTGGGCACAGGACCGATCTGGTTTTCCAGGTCGTAATCTGAGTTGTTTTTACGGATGACTTCGATAATGATGCCAACACCAACAGTTAAGGGATTGCCGCCACGTAACATGAAGTCTATTAGCTGCTTCAAGCACGAATCAGATACCAACTGGCGAGTGAGCTCGTTGGGCCCAATGACAGATTGGTCTTGTGTGGTAGCATTGGCAGATATGGTGATGATGGCTTTCAGAAAGTCACCGGCGGATGTTTGTGTAGACGTCGACTGATTTGGGCCAAGGAAGGAAATCAAATGCGGCACGAGATTCTGCTGTTGTAACCACTGCACGAGATTAGTCTCTCCTCGTTGGGCGTAAAAGACCACTTACATCGACAATGCCTTGCCCTCCCTCATTCTTCTCGAGGCTGATAATTTTCAATAGCAGGTCCATGATAACAGGACAATCAACGTGCTGAAGCATGTCTGACACGACATTGTCAAGCGACCTGAAGAACTCAAGCATCTCCTCCATCTTGCGGTCCAGAAGCGACTCGTTGACTTTGGTGAAATAGCCAGCCTGGACAGGATCAAGCGGCGCTGGCTGCTTGATGTAGGCCCAAAAGTGACGCAAGGTTTCCTGGTTCTCCAAGACAGCCTCGGAGATAGACCAGACCTCAGAGGACAGGATCTCGCACGACACATAGGCGTACTTCATGCGCTGCCGCTCCTCCTTGCTCTCCTCTCCATCTTCAGACTGGGCGGCCGACGACGAGCGTGCCCGGCCGGCAACCTTGCCGAAGAAGCTGGCGCGATTGGAACTGCCCGAGTCGCTGACAACCTCCTCGCCCGCCTCTTCATCGGGGGTGCGGATCTGCTTTGCCGCGGTGACATAGCGCAACAGGCGCTCGAGGACATTTTCGTCGCGCAGATATTCAACCAGCTTGGAGTTTTGCTGCTTGAGCTCCTGGATCAGGTCGGACTCATCCAGCAGCTCCTCGACGGTGACGTCAGGCTTGTCGAGGATGCTATCGAGCGACGACAGCTGTGCATAGCCGCCAAAGCGCCAAAACATGGTGGGCTGGGCGGGGATGGGCTGGTAAAGCTCCCGTATGTGCGGCTGCTTTGCGGGCGGGGCACGGAAAGGAGCGTGGGACTCGAGGGCGGCGGCAACACGGCGGGGCTCATGCGTGCTGGGAGGGGGGCCACGTCGATGCAAACAGCTGGGGCAGGGCACCGGGTTAGCAGAGCACGCAGAGGCAGAGGCAGAAGGTGAGACAGGAGGGCACGCATACCGGTGCTGGCGGTACACAGTCGAGTGGCAGTGGAGCCAGACAGTTGCAGTGGCTGCACCTCTGTGATCTACACACACACGTAGCGAGAACACAATAGAAGGCAGGCAGAGCAGAGGCTCAAGAGGAAAAACAACCCAAGTATGCAACCCTCGAGGGTGTCTTCAGCAACACCGCGTCAAGTCCGGGCTTCGATACGAGTAGCTCACTAACTGTTCTCTACCGTGTATTGTGCCAGGGCTGGCCGGGCTTGCCATGTGGGATCTATCCGTTGGCGCCCGGCACGTGACGAAATGACGCCACCGCTGTGTAGCTGCAGGTGCCTTGACACACCAAACCCACAGTCCTATACGGGAGCATAGCAGATCGTCTGCACAAAACACCGCACCATGAACCGCCTATTCGGAGCAAAGAGCACCGCGCCCAAGCCCACGCTCACCAGCGCCATCTCCAACGCACGCATCATCTCCCCCCCCACCACCCCTCCCGGCTAACCCTACCAGATCGACACGCGCGTCGAAAGCCTCGACGTCAAGCTCTCCAAGCTCAACGCAGAGCTGTCGGCCTACCAGCAGAAGCTCACCAAGATGCGCGACGGCCCGGGCAAAACGGCCATCAAGCAAAAAGCCCTCAAGGTGCTGCAGCAGCGCAAAATGTACGAGGCCCAGCGCGACCAGCTGCAGGCGCAGTCGTGGAACATGGAGCAGGCCGGCATGATGCAGGACAATCTCAAGAACACCATGACGACCATCGACGCGATGAAGACGACGACCAAGGAGCTGCGCAAGCAGTATGGCAAGGTCGACATCGACAAGATCGAGAAGCTGCAGGATGAAATGGCCGACTTGATGGATATGGGCAACGACATACAGGACGCGATTAGCCGCAGCTACGACGTGCCGGAGGACGTGGACGAGTCTGAGCTGGATGCTGAGCTGGAGGCGCTGGGCGACGAGGTCGAGTTTGAAGGCATTGGGGAGTCGTCGGGTGTTCCCAGTTTCATGCTCGATGATGCGGCGCCGCCGCAGTTTATTGATGAGCCGCCGGAGGCAAATAAGGTTAAGGAGGCGGCCGGGTGAGAGCTGCGCGAGACGTATGCTCTATTTTGCCTCCGTGATGTTGCGTACGCTGTGGTCATGCTGCGTGGGCGCACACTTCAGCCTGTGATGGCTGGGCAGTTGCACATATCCAGCTGCGAGCATCTGCATCCGCTCGGTAGTGGGAGAACGCCGGCTGCAATGCTGTCTTGGTACTGACTTACCGACCAAGAGCGATGCGAACCGTCCAGAACTACACATGGACGAGTTCCGATATATAATGTATATTTAGCTAGGCATGGTTAAGTCATTGTTCTAGCATCCATGCTGTCTCTTGTCCTTACCGTAAAGATCATGAACCCATCATATGTAGCGCGTGCTTGACCAAGCAACAATATAAATCTTCATAGTCGAATATACCCATCACCAACAAAAATCATCAATGAATATCAAATTCAATTCCTACCGAAAAACCTATCAACCACCCACCATCAAATCCCAACGCCACCCATGCTCATAAATCGTAAAACACAGCCCCGGCCCCACTACTGCAAGAGAGGATCACGGAAATGCTTCTGGAAATTTCCGCGCTTCTCATTGCCCGCCTGGTAATGATTCCTCGCTCGCTGCGCCCGCTTCTGCTCGCGCTTTTCAACCGCGCGAATCTCAGCCCTCTTGGTGTCACTGACGCCAATCATGCCCATGCCGCCCTCCGCGCGGGTGACAAGTTGGCGGCCGCGTCCTTGTCTTTGTTCATTGTCGTCGGCATCGTCGGCGTCCATGTCGACGTCTAAGCCGTCCTCTTCGGTCGAGCCAGCGGTGAGGCGGCGTTGGGCGTTTTCCATGCGTTCTGCAACGCCCGGGTAGTTGCGGAGGTTCTGGCGGAAGTATTTGTTGAGTGATCGGTGGCCGGCGGTGCGTCCTGAGGGGAGGTGGAGCTCGTAGTCGTCGTGGTAAACGGCATGGGGTGTGCCGTGGGCATGTGAGTGAAAGCCGTCGGCCGCGCGGTGGGGGCGAGGGTCGGCGTGGTTGTGATGTTTAGACTTGCTAAGTGACTTGAGGCGATGAGTGCGGTCGATAGGGACGGCGGTGATCTCGTCGGTTGGCACGCTGGACACAGTGCTATCCGTCTCCCAGCCAGCATCGTCCTCGTTACTTGACATGGCGGCATTGTCGTCGGTGGCAGTGACAGTCTCACGTCTGGCGCCAAGCTTGACGCCACCTCCTTGTGTTGATGCCGAGTCGCCCGAGTCCTCTGCGTCGTTCTCCATATCATCGAATTGGGCAGCATCTGGGTATGAGCTCCGGAAGTCGTAAAACTGGCCAACTTCGACAAGCTCAGCATCCGTCTCAAACGCAATCATACAATGGCCCCTGTCGCGCATGTGTGTCTGGATACCAGCTGGCGTGTGGACAATCTTGTGGCATTTCAAGCATTCGTGATTGATGTGAATCTTGTCATGGAGATACTTGATGAGTTTCTCGGGTTCCACTAGATACTCCTTCTCGGGAATGAACATGCCATGGAAGCGGCCCATGTGATTGACGTTTAGGGAATAGCTCGGTGACTTGTAGTTGCAGAAGAGGCAGTCTACTAAGGGATCTCCGGTGACCTTTGCAGATGTTGCTACCGAGTTCTTGCCGTCATCAACACCAGCTTCATCCGTGTCTATGGGGTTCTCAGATCCGTCTAAGCTTGCGTTCTTGATGCCATCAACGACCTCAGACAACTCTTTTTCAGCACTGCCATTAACTGTGACCTCTGACTCGGCCATGGATTCGCCGAGAGAGAAGGACGAGCTGACCATGGAGCCCGTAACTGAGGCGGCATCGTCCAGATGCGCGCCCCTGCCTGCCTTGACAACATTTGTCCTGTGCTTTTGGCTGTTAAGATGGTTGTTGTAGGCATTTTCGCTAAAGTACGTCTTCTGGCAAACTGCACACGATTTTTCAAATGAGGCTTTTGCGGCGGAGGCGGCAGCTGTGGCCTTGTTGGCCAGGACCTTTTCGGTGAAGACCTCGGAGGAGAGGGGTGGTAGGGAGGCCACGCGGCGCTTGAGATTGTAGCGATGCCAGTCGGTTTGCATGTGCGCCCGCTGTAGTTCACTGGAGCGGAAGGCAACCTGGCATGTGTTGCAGGTGAAGGGGTGGGTAGACTGGATATTTGCCTGTGTTGGGGCCTGGGACGCCATGGTGAGTGCTGCAGACGGCCCGGGGATATGGGTGAGAAGCGGTGGGTGGTGTTGGGCAGTAAAGTAGAATAATTCTCAAGTTGGTGGGGGTTGTGGGCAGTCACTTCGGGGCGTTTGTGACTGGCTAGGAGGCAAATTGGCCCGGCCGACTCAGCCGCGATTATGAATCAAAACATGGGTTCCACCATTCACTGCTTTCAGGCGCGGGGAAGGCGGAGACGACGAGAATTAGGGCGAAAGGGGCATGCGGCGGCGATATTGCCATTGTACCAATTGTATCGACAAGAGGGCCCCGAGCTATGACGTTGAGATGCCAAGCCACACCCCTGCTCTCGCTTTCGGAAGAGCATCCCCACCGGCCGCTACTCAGCCCTACGACAACTGGACGGGTGCTCTAATGCACTGCTCATGCCACTTTCACCCACGCTGACAGAGCGGGGTTAGCAACACAGGGACAGGGAAATAACCCGCACCATGACCACCACAGTCCTCACAGCCGAGCCGCAGATGATATGATCTCGCCGGACGGAGGGCGCGCGCCCTCGCCTTCAGCCACGACAATAGGCCTGACGAGCCAGATGGACGGTATGGGCAGCACACCACTAGTCGACGTGGGCGATGCCAGCCGGGTGTTGGATTGTGCACAGGCAGAGAGACAGCTTCGCTTCCAGCGGCTTGTCCGGCAGTATGTCCCCCACCCTTCCCCTTGTCTTGTCCCTGCAACGCAAGCTGATAAGTGGTGAAGCTACATGTCTCAAATACTCCATGGCTGCAAGAACCCCATTTGCACCACGCCCACCTGCCTCTCCTGCCAGAAACGCATTGCCTCGCGCCCTGTTCGCCCACCCACCCAACTGACCGCACGTGCCCTTGCCCACTACCTCGCCAACCAGGACGACTCGTCAGGCCGACTCTGCCCCCACGAGCTCAATGTTCTACCTATGTCCTTGGGTATCGATAGCACGGCTGGCCCTGCACCACGTACCGAAGCTATCGCACACGGAGAAGCTATCGACAAGCGACATCAGACGAGGATGGATTCGAAATCGCTGTCGCAGAATTTGTATGACAGCATGAGTCTCATATGTGCCTACTCGAGCCAACTCCCCAGCCCTTCTTCGCTTCTCCAATCCATCCGTTCTCTCAGCCCTTCCACGCCCCAAGCAGCGACTGCTCCTTGTGAAATAATTGATACGGGGTCGCAAAGTGGGCCAGATATCTTGCCGCATGTTGTCGCTACCGTCCACGCAAATGGTGAAGGCGTCATACCTCGTGCCAATGGACGTGCACGTACTGCCTCCACCTCGCCTGAGATTCTTGACAGTGGTCAGCAGATTCACAGAATTCCGTTTCAACGGCCTGAATCAGCTAAGCCAATTGATCAATCTTTGCTTGATAAAGCCCAAGACTCGTCAAAACTATTCATACCAAAGACGGGAAAGAAAAATTTCACCCTTGGCAGATCTGCTCCTGAGATGAGGCAGACCATTGCGCCCTCTGAGACGCCAGGAAGTATCCAAAGAAACCGGAACTCTGCTTCTCATACTAATCCAGTGCTTCCTGTGCTAGCGTTACTGAATTGCACAACTTTAGAAGAGCTCAAAAGTAGTCTTCATAGCCAGCGTGAGAATCAACATCATGGCAATCACAGCTTCAATCTAAATCACGGCACGAATCGCCATTTGCAGCCACCAGGGTCGTTCGTCGATAGATCCTTATTCTATACGTTGAGCGACCCTGAGACGCTGTTGAAGTCTTTCCATGATACCAACAGCGCTTTCGGCATGTCGCCGCTATCACATCTTGATTCCGCCCGCCTTACACAATCCTTTGCGGATTGGCATACACTCAGTGGACCTCTGATATTTGATAGTTTGTGGATTACATTAAACGCACTCTTTAGGCCTCCTCCACAGCTTAAAAACCAAAGAAACTCATGTCCAACATCTCCGCGCAGAGGTGCGGCAAAGAGCAGCCCCACTGAGCGACACGACCAAGCACAAACATTAGCGTCTCAGCGTTACTTTACTAATAAAGAGGCGGCCCATATTATTATGATATGTATCCATGCACTAACTTCTTCGGTGTCCGTTGGCCTACCACACATTTGGCCCTACCTACGTTCACTGAGAGCTCGTGGTATCAGCTTTTCAAGCGAAGCCCCCTTCGCTGCCGATGACAACGAATCCAGGCGCTCGTTGATACGCATAATGGATGAACTCGAATACGAGCCAGCTGTTCGCCTCGCTGAGCGACTGCTATGTGCCATAGGTGCACGAATCTGCTTCCAACAAATTCTCTGGACCATTAAAGAGCAGGGGGAGTACCAGGGCCAGCACACTGATGAGAATTCAGATCCTCCTGTTCTGGAAATCCTTCTGCAGCATCTGAGTGTGGTCGAGGAGGTTGCTTTAGCTAGCAAACAGGGCGTGACGCCCAACAACACTAGAAGTGATGACCCGGGTTGGACCGTGACCGCCATTTTTTTTGAGTGGGTGAAGACTATCATCATTAAAAAATGGAATACAAAGCCCGAAATCAATAAATGGTCAAGTGTAGGAGCGTCAATCATGCTATTAGATCATTTTTGTGAGTGATCATCTAAGTACTACTCATCGCTTTGCTGACAAGAACAGACGTATCAAAATACTTTCTGAACCTCCGCCCGGAGATGTTCACCATTGAATCCATAAGCGAGCGACTGGATACAACGGAGGAACCCTTGAAATACCTTAGCTGGACAGAGCAGCCGAACACGTTTCACGTCCTCCAATACAAGTCTCTGTTCCACGCGGATCATCTAGTTAAGTACTTTCGGACAATAAACTTCACGAGTATGATGTCGCAATATGATCACACTACGCGTACGCATCAGATGTCACGATCTCTTGAATCACTTGTTTGCGGATCCCACCGGACGTTACTAAACACCCTAATGGCGGTTACAATGAGCGACTGTTTGATCCTAGATGTCAGTAGAGAAAACCCTCTTAAGGATACCCTCGATCAATTGTGGGGCCTAGAAAAACGTATGCTATTAAAGCCATTGAAGGTCAAAATGGGCCAGCACGAGGGTGAGGTTGGCGCTGACCACGGAGGCGTATCTTATGAGTTCTTTCGCGTAGTGCTGAGCGAGGCATTCAAACCAGACTATGGTAGGAGTTCATCCCCTTGTTGCTTTTGACACGGCTAATGGCTATAGGTATGTTCACTCTCGATCCAAACACGCGCATGACATGGTTTCAACCTAATACTTTGGAGCCTAATTGGAAATTTGAGATGATTGGTGTGCTCTTTAGTCTCGCTATATATAATGGCATCACTCTGCCGGTCACGTTTCCATTAGCCTTGTACCGCTTTTTGCTCCTAAAAGGAGCCCCTTGTCGTCCTGAAAAACTTCAAGATTACGACATGGACATCCTCGAGGATGGCTGGCCTGATCTGTTCAAAGGATTTGAGCAGCTGCTCGCTTGGACGAATGGAGATGTCGGAGATGTTTTCATACGTGACTACACATTCAGTTACCAGGCTTTTGGGCAGCGGATCGATCACAATATGAAGGAACCTTATATCCGGCCCAGACAAGCGACTCCCCATTCTCCAATCATACGGCCAGAGGATTTGTTATGCATTGAAAATAAAGAAGAAGCAGAGTCAGTCACAAATAAGAACAGAGAAGACTTTATCTGCGACTACATACACCACCTCATCTACCTTTCTATTGAACCACAACTTCAGGCCTTCAAGAAGGGCTTCCTAGCTTGTCTACAGCCAAAGTCCTTGCAATTATTTACAGCGGAAACTCTTCGACACTTAGTAGAAGGCGAGCAGCACATCTCCATCCCCGCGCTTCGTCGCTGTACACGTTACGAGGAGGGCTATTCAGCTACTCATCCCACGATCCAGTACTTCTGGGCCGTTGTAGAAAAGTTCGACCAAAAGGACTGCCGCCATCTACTGGAATTCGTCACGGCATCAGACCGAGTTCCAGTCACTGGATACAACGGCATCACTTTTCACATCGTGAAAGTTGGAGATGTAGATATGCTGCCGACAAGCTCGACGTGCTTTGGTAAGCTTTGTCTGCCGGAATACAAGGATGAGGAGACCTTGAGATCGAAGCTGGAGCTGGCGATTCGGAATTCAAAAGGATTTGGTGTGGTGTAGTGATTGGGACGTGCTCTGTGGAATAGGAAAAAGTCACGGCCAGACAATCACACGCAGCAATATTTTCTACCACGCATGTGTCGGAATGGGACTAGACGACAAGGATATAGTGGTAGAATAAGAAAATCATTTTATTAAAATGTTCTAAAGCCATAACTCAAATCTCCCAGTCACGTAAGCCCGTGTGTCGTTATTTCCACGCGGATAGTGGTTGTTCACCACCTGACATCACCCCTCCCCATGCCTCATTGCCGATCCCCCAATCCTACCACATCCACCATTCTTACCCCGCGGGACTCCATCCGCGCACCCTGGGCGATCACACGATCACATTTCTCACAATCATCCCATCCAGGATCGGCAGCACAGCCAAGTCCTGATAAGCTCCATGATCCCCAGTGGTGCCCGCATCTCACCACTCACCATCTCCTGCCAATGCATTCAAGCTTTGAGGCAGGACTTGGCCTATGATGCTTGCAGGCCCAAAACACAGATAAACATGTCCAGCGTGAATGGCTGCCCGCGTGCGGGATAATTCGGAGGAGCTAAACAGCTAAACCTGCATGGCCCAACCCGTAGTTGCGCATTGCGTAGTATGTGAAGATCACCGCACAAGCGCGCGATATAAAACCACCCAGCGCCCATTGCACCACCGCGACCCAAACAAACGACCACTATTCCAAGTTTCCATGCACGTATCCCAGAAAGCGTGGCTTTGCACCCTGGCCACAGCATTCCACACCACTCAGCGCAACTTGCCCCTCTGGGCTCAGCTGAGCAGCAGCGCCCAGCCCGCTTGATAGCACAAAGTCATCCCGGACAGCGTGGCTTTGGCACACCGTTGCTTGCTTTGCACCCTGGACACAGCGTTCTACACCCATCTACTTTACATGCCCCTTTGGGTGCGGCTGAGTTGTCTTTGCGCCGCCTAGACCAAGCGAGGCGCAATACTCGTCTAGTTAATAAGCTACCCCTGCTGGCCTAAACCTAAAACCACTAAATTACACGTCTAGCCGCCTTTGACTCGCTGGTGAAATCGTTGTGCACAAGGGCGATTTACCGGGGTGCAATTATGTTTGGCGCGGCGGAGCGGAATAGTTATGTCCCGTATGGGCGGGGTGGAGCGGGCAACATGCGTAAGTTTTTTGTTCAACATTTTCCCCTTCTTTGCGTAGTTCTGCGCGCCGTTTGGATCGCGGCTCATGAGGCATAGGCAGTAAATCGTCAATTCGCGAGGCGTGGATGAAGATTTTGGCGCAGCCTGAGCGGAGGGGCCCGGTGCTAGCGTCGAGTCCTGAGGAGCATTATGCCACGTCCAAGTCGGAGCCCCGCTTGCCGTATTCGAGGAGGCGAAGGGGTACGGGGAGTAGTTTGTGGAGTTCGAGTACTACGGCCGAGCATCGGTGGGGGTGGAGTCGGTTGTTTAGGAGGAATTCGGCGAGGGAAGAGGATGGGAAGATTAATGAGGGGGAGTCATGAGTGGAGTTTAGTACGGGGAATTCGGCATATGGAAGCGTTGAATGAGAGTTGAGAGCGATGAGAGGAGATTCTCATTGTGCTCTGTTGTATATATTGATCGTCTCATGATACAGTACGGCATCAAAAGAGATAAATGTTCATAAGCATCCCCACCCTTTGATAGGTATCAATCGCGCACTACCTGCCAGACTCAACTTAGAAGTAGGGGATGCGTTGTGGTGTGTGCATCAAAATTACTAGATTTGGGATCACGTGCTTCGCCACAGAGCCTAGCCAAAGTATACCTTCATAATCTACAAATGATATTGCAGTCGTCAAAGCATATTCTAAGACAAGATGCTAGGGCTCAGTGGGTATGGAAATTCCCGTACTCTCAGGGGTATTGGAATAGTAGCTCTTCAGCGATCCATTCGGCTTGCTACGTAGGAAAGCATTGCGGGAGTTATATTCTCGCTCTACAAATGTTGTCAAAAGAGGCATCGAGAAGCACAAAAATTTAATGAAAAATGATTTGCAATGATTGTGGAGTAGTTATATTGAGGACAGTGGGCCGCTACGCGTAAAATTAATATGCACGTAAAAGATGTCTAGGCGGAGATGATACCCTGCCTTGCACTGGCAACACACGGGACTAGATTAGTAGAAAGCTTTGTGGACGCGTGAAGGGCAAATCACTTAGATATGTTTTAGGCCTGGTTTGTTTGCGCTTGAGAATTAGGAACATAAGCTAGATTTTGATTACGCCTGGGCAGGTATGTGCTAATATAGAGAGTGTGTCTTTGGCTCTGTTTTTAAGATACTTGGTATGTGGCATACGATAGATAATATATTGCAGAATTATATGACTAGGAACCTTAGATCACTCTGGGTAGCTGAAGTACCTTGTGGCTGTTATATCTCAAGTGACCAATGTCCTACCTTTCCGGTTGACTAAGAGACTGAATGTTTATACTTTTAAAGCTTGGTACCAGGAACGCTATGCGAGCAGAATTAGACTGAGATATTTAGGTCAAGAAATTTTGCCCAGAAATATATAAAAGCTGGTAAGATTGTCCCCAAGGGAGAAGGTAATTACTGGGATCGGGCTGGTGATGTGGCCTGAATGCTCTTCGTTGTATTTTATTCACTGTTACTCCTAGGTTTTATAACACAAACCACCAAAAGATGTGACTTATACCGTGATTCCATGTAACAAGAACAAATACAACGCAAGAGCAGCTTCTTCGTTGTTATTCACCCCGTCATGTTTCAGGATTAGATGGAGAAGCCCAGATTAAACGGACGCATCGCGAGGAACTTTGCCATCAAAACGAGCAAAAAGAGCTTGGTAGATTACGTTTCTTTGACGTAATGGGATAATCCAACAACATTTGCTAACAACCCAATTGTTGTGTCAATTCAGCAGCCTCGTTCTGGCGTTTCGACTGCAACATCTCCTCCGCATGTACCCACCGCGTATAAATCACCCTAGGGGCATCTTTAGAATATCGAATTAATGCGGCGACAACAATTCGATACCCTGGCGAGCTACGGTTCTCAAATTTGACCATACCGCTGTGATCGTATGGAAGACCTGCTCTTTCCGTATTGTCAAGAATTGGCGCCGCAGAAATCTCCTTCACAATCTACAATGGTTAGTAGTGTGGCTATTCTGAATCGGCAATGAATCGCAAGACTCCATACATAAGCTAAGGTGGTCCCAAGACTCGTCTTCTCCTGCTCCCAGAAGAAGTATATTCGGAAATTCTTCATTAAGGGTGTAAACCCATCGGTAATGTCCTGCAGCACCTCTGACCTTTCACGCAATGCGTCTACAAGCTGGTTGTCCGTGTCAAGCACTTTGAAAGGTGTCAAAGTGCTGATCATTTGGCTACCAACTGAGGCAAGGCTGGCATTGCTACTGCCGCTGTGTGGAGTACCTAGGAATAGGATGCCGTATGTTGACACGAAAATCGAGTGGAGGTGTTGAACTAGTTTGCTAGTTCTTCCTTGAGAATAGGCAAAGGCCTAGGCAAATTTCAGTTATCTAATACTAAATTTGATTATTAGAAAGGCTATTGGGTTTACCCGTTTGACGATGATGCCGCCGAGTGAGTGACAGATGAAAATTATCGGTCATTGTGATGCATCTGCGAGCTTCGCGGTATTGTTAGCGGGTTTCAATGTCGCGGTCCTTCCCGAGGTTGACTTGAATTGGACTGACTTACGATCTGCAACTAGCTGTGCAACAAGAGCGTGGGCATGCTGTAGAATTCGATCTGATGATGTACGTCCCAGGAACGCTGCGACGGCGGCATTGTAGCCAAATGTTAAGACGCGTGCCGACTTCGGGTTATATGGCAAAAGCTCAGCGTCTTTGAGCCGGAACTTTTTTGTTTTCTCCGTAGTCCATGTCTTAGTAGGATGGCCGTTGAGCCCATGGACGACAACGATACTTGGAGCTGTCAATATTTAGATAGGGTAGAGAGCAACAATAAACGTACTCAACAGTGGGATTCTCTCCTCGGTAAAGTTCAATTAGACCGGTAGACGACTCCATCACACAATGGAAAGATTAAATATAATCTTGAAATACGCAAGTGGCAAGAGAACCCGACAGAAACCATCTCGATCGAGTTTAGGGGTGCGACTACCTAAGTAGTTTGAGAGAATGCGCAGTAGAAATCTCTCGGCGCAAACACCTGGCGAACAGGCAGCAAAACAGCAGCAAGAGGCTCCATATTATTGGACAAGTAGCCCGGCTGTTGTGACGACCCTCTACTTTTAACACCGCCTGCAAGGATGCCCATACCACAACCGCATCGGGTATGGTGCCCTCACACTTAAAAGATTAGGTACAATTGCTCCAAGTCTAGCGATATGATAGGAAAGTCGATAACTGGAGCCGGGTTACAACTTACAACATTAGGTCCAACAGGTACGTTCTTTCCGTACGAGGTTACGTGAAACCGTACTGCCCTGATGACTGGTTTTCTACGTAAGGCTCCATCTATTGAAATTCTGTCGGGTGACCCCCCTGTGTGAGGTCAGGTGCCGGAATTGTACGAAGTGTTACGGTATTCGCGTGCAAGCAGTATGATGCAGCATTATGAGTGTAACGCGTATCACACATTAAGTTATTGTGGATGCTTCTTAGTTATAACGAAACCCACTACTAGCAAAACCTAAACAGGCCCTTAGTACGAGTAGACAAATTACCTTAATAGGCTGAGAAGGAATCTTTTACAAGATTAATCGTGGGATCACACAGTTGATGACAGGAAGGAAAGGCTTACGTAATACTATCATGGAGTAACGTGTTCTACTACTATCCTGCCAACACCACAGGGCCTTAGTGCACTAACTCTATCTAGTATAGTACTTTTATTTAGAAGCCGTTATAAACTAGTACCTAGTACTTCTATAGCTAATAATTGTGAGGAAACTACAAGTAGGCTAGCAACCTATTTTAAAGGATGTACTACGATTAGCAAGAACAGGGTTAAAGGACCTGAAGAGGTTTAAGCCTAAATGCAGAGCGATCTCAGCGCGTATACGAAACTCAAGGTAATCTAGCGCAGCATTTCTCTAATAGCGTACCGGATACTGTGCACTAGATACTACGTATGAACTACGTAGTAAGTAGTATATTAATACCGCTTAGATAACACTTGGATGCATGACTATAGCAAACAGTTGTTTCGTGAGGCAATATGCACTAACTATACCCGGAGCACTGCCCTAAAACTAGGCTTGTCGGGCGAACTACTTATCAAGGCGGATAAACAATATGTAAGGCGACAAGGTAGGGCTAAGGTAGGTGAACAATTTGTGAGGAGAAAGGTGGAGTTAGCCGTATACTTGTTATTTAGAGCCAGCGCTTCTTTAGGACTCACTTATCTTCACTGACGACCTTCATGGCACTATGGCTATAACCTAAATCGCCGGACCGACATCCTCGTCGCGGCAAACGAGTGAAGGCGCGGTCGAGTAAGGTCTATTCTAGCCTAGTAGGTGACCGCAGGCTAACGCTTTTAGTGTGGTCGCGATTCATGATCTCGACGAAGATTCGGTGTAAGCCTGGACACATCCGATCTCGAAAGTATCTTGGCTGAGTGACATAATACCAGAAAAATTGCATAGTGCCCGAGTATTGATCTATAGCTACAGGGCAGAGGCGTTCACATCACCAGGTATAGACACGACGAAATCCATCCTCAATCATGCAAACAATCTAGTGGCTGAGTTGTATGCAGATCGTCAATTGGAGAATGCTTTTGATCGCCCTATTATTTTCATTAGCTATGGCTTTGGGGGCCTCCTCATAAAACGGGCCTTGGCTTACTCTAGTTCTAGAGAGGACAAAGGTGTTGAGCATTTGAGATCGATATTCACATGCACATATGGTATTTCGTTTCTTGGTACCCCTTATAACGGCTTGAAGCAAGGAAGCTATTCTTGCACAAAATTAGCATGTCGATGGGCCGAACCATTTCATGCTCAGCCTACTGAAAGGTTCTGAGATGATGAACGAAATCAATGATTAATTCGCACCTCTTATGAAACAATTTGCGATATTCAATTTCTGGGAAGATCTAAAAACCTAGTACGTAACACACAGTTTATATGTTGTGGATTAGGAATCTGCTGCACCTGCATGGGACGGTGTAGAAAGATGTGGCATTGCGGTAACACACTCTATGATGATAAAGTTCGAAAGCCGACACGATCTTAAATTTATGCCTGTGCTGGAAGCACTCTCCCGTTATACCAGGAGTTCATCCGCAGTAATAAAGCTGAGATTGGTCAAAGATGAAGAGTTGATGAATCGAAAACGACGGTAGGCAATAGGTGAAATATTGCATTCTTAGTACCATCCTTTACACTAGGCCCACTCGACTCCTTTAAACTTTAACGAATGGTGCCTAATTACTCGAAAGCCTAGCTACTATTTCACTGGCAGAAAAAAGCACGCAAAATATGTGAAAGATATGCTAGGTCCGATTCGAAATTATGACGATTGCAACAAGACTAAAATTCATGTTATATTTGGCCTCGGCGGCTCTCGTAAAACGCAGTTTTGTTTGAAGTATGTCGAGGACAATAAACACAGGTAAATCTATGTTCGATTGCAAAGCCGTTCAAACCCTACAACTAATATGTGATCTAGATATTGGGGTGTTTTTTGGGTGGATGCTAGTAGTATCGAGAATATTGAATCTGGTTTTTTAATATCGGCACCTAGGTTGGGAGAGGAGCTACAAAAGCATCGGAGATACATTGGCTATCCTAACGTAAACAGCCTTGGCTTCTAATTCTGGATAATGCCGATGATCCCTACCTAGACATACTAAGTTACTATCCCAGTGAAGGCAATGGCCACATTCTGATAACGGCTCAAAATTCAAATGTCGCTGACTATGCAACAAATGGGCATCTTCGATTCCGTGGTATGGAACCTCAAGAAGCCGTGAGCCTTCTTCTCAAGGCTGCATATTCAACTTTACAACACCAGGAACCCCTAGCTAGCCCTGAGGAAAGAAATCTTGCTGAAAGAGTTGCTACCAAGTTAGGCTATTTACCTCTAGCTATTACACATGCTGGTGTAACAATCCGGCGCAACATATATACCTTGGAGAGGTATTTGAAGTACTATTTGCCACGACGCAAATTCATATTGAACCACTCGCGTGTGATGAGTGCAGATGACGCCAATATTATCACAACCTAGGAAATTCCATTTCAGAAGATAATGAGTCGCGAATCGGTAGAGCACAAAGATGTGGTTAGCTTGATGCATATATTCGCATTTATGTATCATGAAACTATCCCAGAGCGCATCTTCCAGAGGTCTTGGTATGATCTAAGACGTACGCAATCTTCTTAGAAGCTATATCCTGATGTTCTCGATTCTGTGTGGGGTGAGGAATCGCAGGCTAGGTTTCGAAGGGCAATAGGAGTTTTATGTGATTATTCGATCATTGAATACGACCCAAGCAAAGGCTTATGCACCATGCATCCGGTCGTTCACAATTGGGCAAGAGACCGATTAACGATCGAAGAACAAAATCGTTGGTTTCATTGCACAACGGCGATTCTTGTTCAATGCATTTCGCCTTACCTGGGAACATCTGGCCGGCAATTTCGAACACTTCTCTTGCCTCACATAAACTCGTGCCTACAGTTACAAAAATTTTGGGATTCAGAAAAGCCTTATAACTAAAATTCGGACACGTTGGAGAGAGCAACAGAAATGGAAAGGTTTGCCAGCGTCTATGCTGAGCAAGGCCAATGGAAAACCGCACTTCAACTACAAAATATGGTCGTAGGAATCCGAAAAAAGCTCTTAGGGAGGCGAAATAAAGATACACTATTCGCTGAAGGCAGCTTGACCCAAATCCTCCGGAACCTTTTTGAGGTGGAACAGGCAATCAATGTCTAGAGCGGACTGTTAGGTGTGCTGCGTTGGCATCGAACTTGCATTTCTGATTGGGCTGTCTGGCCGATATGGTCTCTAACACATACGCCTTATTGTCTTGCGCTGAGTGAAATTACATCTACTCCGTGGCTTGCTGGAGAAAGATTAGTGTTAAAACATGTAGGCAAACATGCTGTATATGGATTGAAAAAGCGACTTGGGGCTGACGATCCACTGACCTTGAAAGCTATGTTCCACCTGGCTCGAACATACCTACATCTTGGTGAAGGGCAGGGGTGTTATGAGTTGTTGGTATGGGTACTCAGACGACAGAAGCGCTTTTTCGGCATGAACCACCCTGATACTCTTATGACCAGAAATGAGTTAGGAATGCTGTCCTGTGCGAGTAAACGGCGTCTTGGTGCGGCGCAACGTCTCGTGGAAAATGTTCTCGAAACAAGGAAAAGAATTTTCGGAGATGAACATGCATACACATTGTGATCAATAAATGATCTCTCAAAAATCTACGTCGAGATGGGGCGTGCAGATGAAGCCGTAAAATTCTAGAAGCAATCGTTCCAGTAGTGGAGAGAACGTTGGGATCCGATCACGCCGGTATGGGAATGATAAAGTCCAATCTGTGAAGAGCATACTCTGTGTTAGAGAGATGGGAGGAAGTTAGAGAGCCGGTACAAACGGTACTTACCCACATAAAGCCGGGATATCCTGATTGGTATCACAATGCGTATGCCCTTGTCCAAATACAATTCAATTCAGACGAATTAGGAGAGGCCGAGAACGGCTGTAGCGACTTACTGGAAAAGATTTGGCAAACGAAGATCTTCACGCCAGATCATCCACGCACAGTTTCAATTGCGGAACTCCTCATTCGTATATATCGTATACAAGGACGCGAAGACAAGATTCCCGCCATTGAAGCTAAGGTTCCAACCGTTGGTGAAGCAAAAAGAGACGACTTGTTTGATCCATATGCAGTTCGAAGGGGATCTAAACAGTCACCTAAAACGCGCAAACGTCTCTCTACCGAACGACTCAAATCCCCATCTTCTACACAGCAGGCTATTATGACCCCATCTCAAGCTGAGTCAGGAAAGCGGGATCTCAATCCAAAGCTCATTGCGAGACGTACGTTCTGATGCCTGCAAGCACACAGGAGAGCAATATTTAAGAAACTTATGCCTAAGGATTTGATCGCACGGAAAAGTCTCGCCTTTCTATATCCAGGGGCGAAATTATGGTGTAGTTCGTCTTGCTCAAGTTAGTTCATAGATATTTAACTCCCTCAAGAGATTCTCGATGAAATTCAGAATGAAAACGAATATGGCGATGAAGCAATCTTCTTACATTGCGTAATTTCAAACGTGGGTAGTTTTGTCCGAGTTCTCTGCTGTAGAATTAATTTAAGAATAACTCCTAGCTTTAGCAAAACTTTTTGTCAGTACAAAGCCGGGGTTTATATTGCATCTAACGGAATGCGCCAACAAATCTTGTGTGTGTAGATACATGTCCCATCATGTAATTATCGTTTAAGTTATAATGTTGGGGTGCGTTGGTGCCCTGATGCGCTACAAGCTGGACTGTCTCAGAGTAGAATTTCGTGAGAACAGTATATAGTGAGGCGACTCTAGCATCAAATACATACAACCCCATTTAGGGTAAATACATCAAACTTTCGATCATCTTGAATGATCTATGCAGCGTAGTAGTATTGCCCCAAACATGATTAGGATTATGCAGTTTATGGAGGCGAGAATCAATAGTAATGAATTAGGAGATCTCTATAATGACGTATGGAGGGAGACTTCCAAGGACAAATGGTAATAATGGCTGAAGACACTAGATGAGGAGTGCGACGAGAAAGTTTAGGATGAGTGGTGGAACGAGGACGAAAGTTAGGTACCTCGTGTTCCTATACATGCCTGCGATATTGTTCTTTTCGCTCAACACGTTTCAATCGGTATACGGGCAAGCCATTGTTGGACGGATGAAGACAGCTAGAACAAAAATGCTGCTAAGCAACCTCGGAAGCTCCCGAGGCCAATGTGGGGTGCCAATCTTGAGGCTACTGAATGAACTACTCCTCCGACAAGGGCAATTGAAACTATGGGTAGTTGAATTAGAAACGACACGCTTAGAATAGTGGCATTAGATATGTAAAGGCCACTCCAGAGTATCAAGATGTTAGTAAGAGTATGGCATCCAACCGAAAGGATACGAGTACCTTGTTGGCCGCGGTATGATTGGACGATCATCAAAGAACACCAACGCGTCAGATCGTAGCTAAATAGACTGAACGAGATTGAAATCAAGGCATTCTCACTGCTCAACTAACGTCTGAACGCGCGAAGGATGAAAGACGTCCCCATCGTTTTAAACCAATCTGGTAGATATGGAAAATGAGCAGTGAACAGGCCAAACTTTCCTCAACCTTGAACCTGGGCTTGTCGGAATAACGATCAATTACCTGTTTTGGAGCATGGAGGACTGGTAAGGTCATTACTGGTTTTAAAATCGTGGCTGTGTACCGTAACACGCGTCCTTTTGCCAGTATCGCGTTTTGATGGGTGCGAGAAATGATGATGCTCCGTGGCATAGGAAACGTGCATCTCCAAGCTATGCCTAAGGACTTGTCGACTTGGCGGCTCCTATTGACTGCAACAGCACCTTGCTGCATGCCACCAATACACCCTCTACCACGCGATAATCATTGCAGAGTGCATCGCGCCAAAGTCGCGATGCTTTACAATTAGTTATATTATTTGGAATCCCAAATTGCACGTCGAATGTTGAAGGATCTTAGTAGCCGGTGAGGCTGCCGACGTCACCATCAATCCCAAGCCCGTTAGGCGCTCTTATGTTTCAACAAAGTCGTGAACTTATTGGTAAGGCCGCCTGTCCCAAGCCTTGCCAGTTGCCCAGCGATAAGTGCGGCACAACATCCTTACTTGGCTGTAGGAAAGGAGTTTCATAACAACAGGCAAGCGCAATTTTCCTTTTCTACTTCTTGTACATCGCTTTCTCTCGTACCCACACCTGGATCAGGCCACAACACTCGTTTTCTCCACACTTGAGACTCTCTATTTACGCATGTCGATCGTCGCGATTTGAATACCTGGGAACGAATCGCATCTAGCCAGTACTAATGAAGTTGTCACTCTCCACGTTTACCGTAGCCGGCCTACTGCTTTCAGATGCTACATTTGCTATTGATCTAAACCCGGATGATCCAGGTATACTTCGTAGTTTCTAGTTTAACTAGAAATACACTAACATCATCAGCTTCCATCAAGAGCGCAGCAAAAACTATCGCCGGAGGCTTAAGAACATGGTACACAGGTGACAGGCTTGGCGATGTGCCAGGAAACCTTCCCGACCCCTACTACTGGTGGTTATGTGGCGCAATGTTTGGTTCTTACATCGATTACTGGCGGTATACGGGCGACAGCACATACAATGCGATTACGACACAGGCGATGGTGCATCAAATAGGCACACCTCAAGCCTTTATGCCACCGAACCAGACTAGTACCCTAGGAAACGACGATCAGGCTTTCTGGGGTATGACAGCCATGTCAGCAGCAGAAAATAAGCTTCCGGATGTGGATGGCGAGATGTCGTGGCTGTCACTTGCAATTGCAGTTTTCAATACACAGGCTCCGCGGTGGAACAACAAAACTTGTGGTGGAGGCCTTAACTGGCAGATATTTTCCTTCAATGGAGGATTCGACTACAAGAACACTATTTCGAATGGTGCTTTCTTCAACATCGGCGCTCGTTTGGCGAAATACACAGGGAACAAAACATATGCCGATTGGGCTACCAAGGCTTGGGACTGGGAGAAGAGCGTTGGACTCATCAGTGATGATTATCACTTTTTCGACGGTAGCAGCGAGAAACAGAATTGTACGATTATCAATCGCATTCAATGGAGCTATAACGCAGGCATCCACATGTCTGGCGCTGCGGCACTGTGGAACTTGGTAGGTTGATCAACAACGCCTATTAGAGCGTGTAACTAATCAAAATAGTCCGAGTCCACAGGAAACACACAGCAAGCAGCGCAGTGGAAGGAAAGATTAACGCGCATTATCGCATCAACGGATGTCTTCTTCTCGCAGGACGGTGCAAAAGATATCATGATCGAAGTTGCGTGCGAAAGGAATGGGCTATGCGACCACGACCAAAGATCGTTCAAGGCATACTTAAGTCGTTGGATGGGCTGGACCGTACTCGCCGCGCCCTGGACTCGAGAAATGATTATGCCGCGGCTACGTGCGTCCGCCATCGCCGCAGCAAAACAATGTAGTGGAGGCGCCAACGGAAACACTTGTGGTCTTCGCTGGTGGCAAAACGGGAAGAATGACGGAGAGGTTGGAGTTGGCGAGCAGATGTCGGCTCTGGAAGTGATACAGAGTCTACTCGTCGACCAAGTGGCTGGCCCAGTCAGTGAACAGACTGGTGGTACCAGCAAAAACGATCCCTCGGCGGGCACACAGAGCGGGCCTGTGAATCTCAATTTTAATACCGTGACGATGGGTGATCGAGTTGCCGCGGGTATTCTTACTACCGTGGTGCTGGGAGGTATGTTTGGTGGGAGTTGGTGGTTAATACGAGACTGAACTTCGTCCAAATGTATAATAGTTACTGGTTCTTTGCACAAAATCGCATCAAACGAATACTGAAATCTAATTCTTTTCTGTTAGACTATGATAGACGAAACATCAACCACCTTCCATTACCGTGATTTACGGTCTCTTTAACTAGCGAAATGGAAGAATAGTTGCTTTGAGATTGATAAATCCGGAAATAGCGATAGGATAGATTCTCCTAGTCCGTGCAATTATGACACTGCTCGAACTCAGCTACTATGGTAGGATTCCGGCCGCATCCTTGGACCCATTATTGCATGACGCTAGAGACTGTCCATTCTTTCCAATGATTACATATCGAAACTCGGCAATCATCCCATTGGAGAACTTCCTCCAAGCTAACAGCAGAGCATGCCGGAGCAACAACTAACGTTCTGCATCTCAGCTCTTGCAAGCGCGAGCGCTCAGATTTCGTTCTCGCCTACATCTCCATTTGATCTCTCATTGCTGTGTAATATCGCATTCATATACAAGCTCGAGCTGCTTTGTCACGATTCCCAGAGTGACTTGAATGGCGGCCAAACTAGTACAATCCAGCCGACGTTGAGGGTTGAAAGCGGAAGTGGATTTTGGATGAATCACTTTTGAAGGAACTCCATTGTCAACCAATGGTTAACCGCTGCACGGGCCAAGACAGGGGTTGGTGTGCGGCACGGTCGCGAACCACCACGCACCTAGACATATCCATCTTTGTGCCTTCATATCCTTATTTCATTGCAACAGTATGATCCGAGTGAATTCCAGCACAAGGTGTTAACTGTCCACCAAATTACAATACTCATACCCCTTATATATGGCTTTGACTACCAGATCTACTACCGTATCATCGCGTGGCAGAAATGGACCATCTGCCCACACCTTTCAGCACCTCCGGGCCTCCTATCGAGATTCCCGTTGTTGCCGATATTCCGTGGGATTTTGGAGATTTTGAAAGTTCTCCGCGCCGTCGTGGGTGTGCGGTGACGCTAGGTGGCGAACTTCAACTTGAGCTGATCAGTACAGAACGTCTCGCTTCCCTGTTACAGTCCTGGCTTTACTTTGGCTTCCTTTATGAAATTTTTGGGACGGAATTTCGTAAAGAGCAACTTTGTCGAGTGCGTCCCGCATATTCGACGAGACCAGCAGCAATCATTCTGGACTCCAGTTGTCTCACCTCGTTAATGGGAGCATGGAAAGAAAAATTATCTGGTCAGAGAAAGCGGCACGACAAACCACTGTCTCGCATCGCGACGTGGTGGGCTGACACAAAAGCAACCTCGCCACAGAAAAAAATGAGCTGGGAGACAATCCAATTGAGAATCGAAAAGATACTTCAAACGTGCAATCGTGTTGCACAACAATTAAACAACTGCACTTACCCACTTGCTGAGATCGTACTTTCGATAGTGGTACTGTGTACTACTCTCAAGGCACTAGCGCCACCATCGAAGCGTGTATGGAGCAAAAGCCCGGCAAACATGTTGTCTACTAACTTAATAGCCCGCCAGATGATTGATGGGGGATGGTGCCACGCTATTGTTGACCAGGTCTCGAAGAACTACGATATCAACGCATTTTATTTTATCTCTCGAATGAAGCCACCGGCAGCTCCCTGGATTAGACACGATGGTTGTACAGAATTTCAATGCAAAGCGAATAATGTCTCTGAAGGGCCTTATATCAATCGGCACGCTACTGCACACTGTCCCTGCAATCTGATTCATGTAGATGGAGATAAGAAAGAAAGGCTTATTAAGATTATCCAGGAAGGTGGCGTGCCATTGATCAGGATCAAAGAATTAGGATCAGGCTTCATCGAGCTTGGGGTCAGAGAATACACTCCAGGAATGTCCTATATTGCAATTTCACACGTATGGTCAGATGGCCTAGGAAACCCGGACGCCAATGCTCTTCCATTTTGCCAACTACAGAAACTAGCTTGTTCTCTCCAGAAGCTTCGACGTTGTCATCCTTTGGCCTATGCCCAAAACAGTCATATCGATTCCGGTTGGTTCTGGATGGATACACTTTGTATACCACCTGCCAAGCAGGGCGCAATAGATTTCGAACTTCGTCTAGACTGTATCGACCGTATGGCATTAACCTATGCAAGTGCACAAGGTGTCCTTGTTTTAGACTATGGGCTACAACAGGTCCGAATTAGTGCTTGCTTACACGAAGTGGTCCTGGCTCATCTGATCCGCTGCGCCTGGAATCAGAGGTGTTGGACTTTGCAAGAAGGTGCACTGGGGAGAGACATCTTTTTCCAGCTCAGCGATGGCGTCATTGACATACGTACAGCTCTGAAATTTTACAACCAGGAGCATCCACAGCCCAACCGCTTCACGGAGAAAATACGGATACAACACGTTTTGGATAAATATTCTCGGCATTTTGGACTGAGACTTAGAAATGAACTAAGACTTGCTATGAGAAAAAATCTTCTCTCATCTCTTGAAGGAGCTTTACGGGGCATGGATAGAGACTCCGCACTTGGTGGACATAATTCAGCAACTTATAACTTTGCTCAAGCATGGAATGCAATGAATAGGCGGTCAACCACGAAACCCAATGACACATATGTCGTGCTTGCTAGTCTCCTCGGCTTTCATGCGTTTCAGTTTTCGGAATTACCTGAACAAGATCGGTTGAAAGCCATCATCTTAAATTTGGATCAAGTTCCACAGTCGTTACTATACATCACTGGCAAGCGGGTCTTACCAAGCTCTCTAGGAGATTTTCTAGGCCAGCGCTGGTTGCCAGTGGAAATCAATACTACGAAACTCAACAAAATCCTGGATGAGAGTAACCGCTGAAGGGTTCATCACTCCCAGAAAAATGAATTCTAAAGAGCACGATTCGGGCTTGCCAAGTTTGATCATAATCAATCCTTCTATATCGGAAGAGGATGGCCCTATTTGGGTTCAATGCGGTAGTGTTGAACACAAGTCTAACCACATCCCGATGGGTATGTGGATCAGAATAGATTTGTTTCGCTGCACTTCACACCAGCGATATAATTCGGAACACTTTAAAGAAAGTTGCATTCTAGTCGATGAAGAAGAGGAGAGTGCATTATCTTCTACAACTGAGAGGACCTGGAGAGCTACTTTGCTACATGTACGTCGAGGCGGTGAATTAGAATCTAGGCAATCCCGCTCTAGTTCGTTCGCTAAAGTCGTCCATGCCATGTATGACTGTCCGGCCAGAATAACGATCCATTCGGAATATAAATCTCAAATGAAACGGCGGCGGTCACTTTCTGACCTGTACCGCGCTAGTTCATATCGACGATCTGACTTGCAGCATGCACGTTTGTTTCGCCAATTCGGAAAGTCAGCAGGAAACTCGTTGTGTCCGCCGCCGTGGAAGCGTGGTCCTGATCAGTATGATATCGGTTGTATTATATTGCCACCACCGACGGCCATTCAAGATGATTGTTACTTGGACACCAGCCGTCAGAAGGGTTTCTATCTGCGCACAGACAAGATTCAAAATGTGTCAATTTTCCTCGCAACTCTTCGCTTTCCTCAGGATTGGAAACTTGTGCTGCAGACATGTATGTATCTTCTCAAATAAATGAGACACTCTCCAAGCAGCTGACAGTATGGAATTTGTAGCCGAAACAAAGGAAGACGTGCCACTTGTACGACGACCACGTCCCACATTCGAACTGGAGTCTATCCACAATAACCCGATACGGTTGGCAAGCCGCATGGCCAACATCTCAGCCTCCATTTCCTGCATTGCTGTCATTTCTAGCTTTGCTCCTACCCTTATCCGCAATGGTCAACGCCACTGGCTTTGGAAATATGCTCTCGCCATACACTGTTGTGATCTTCTCCTTGAAACTTTCCCCAGATGTTGTGGCAAATTTTACCCTTTGCTCTTGATATTGGAGGCCAGCATATTAATTCTGTTAAGGCTCATCCATATCTTGACTTTGATCGTCTTTTGGTTGATCCTCCCAGCAAGTCTTGTCCATGGATTTCTAAAGGTATCTCGCCTCGAAGTGTACATTGTAATCATTCCTTACGTAGTTTCGACAATTTAGAAGATTCTGTGGAACTTCTTATGTCGTTACAGTCTTACTCGACTTGGATATCGACAGTGGTTGTCGACTTTTGACAGGGACTGGCGACCAGGAAACACAAGCTGGTGGTTGAAACCTCTTTCTTTGAAGAATTTGGCTAAGGGGTCTTTGAAACTAAAGAGAAAGGAATCACCACAGGAGCCTTAGAATAGACCTAAACTAGAGATATTAGGAAACTGTATTCTCCTGACGTCATGTTTTGTTTCATCACCTTTTCCCGGGCGCATTCATGTTGAAACAGGTCGAATCTTAATTAATTACACTGTTTAGTATGCTCAGAATGATCTGCCCTGAGATCTTCTTTGTATACCGAGGGTTTGTGTCGATAAAGCCTATATTGACACTACTGCCCGAATGTTATGTTGGGCTTGTCACACCGAAAACCTCAATCACAAAACACAATAAAAAAATCCAAGGACATCATTTCGCAACCACTCAATAATTCCGAATCCTACACATCATCCAGTAAACTCCGTTGACGCCAGAAGCCGAATCACGACCCCTCAAATCCCGTTCTAAAAATCACTGGACTTTTCATGCACATGTCGAGAACGTGGTAATGCCGTGCAGACAGCGATCCTACTCAAGGAGCAAAGATACTCATGCATCCTCCTCAATGTCAATGAGGATGCCTTCTTTGTACCCATCGTCCATCTCCACGTCATCATTGATGCCTCCTGCATCCTTCTCCCGGTTTGCCTCTTCTTCGATCAGTCTCTGTTTCTCTGCTTTGGCCTTGTCGGCAACATGGTTGATGATCTCCGCGTCGCTCTCGTTGTACAGCCTCAACAGCATGGCCCTGCGATCGTCCCTGTCCACCATGAGGTTGGCACTGCCAGGATGTCGCCACAGTGGGAGAACCATGCGAAAGGGGATGCCTTGGGCATCATTTTGCTCTACACGCACGAAGCAGCATCCAATATCCATACTTTGCAACTTGTCACCAACTTCGCCCAGGGCGTGCTCTCCCTCTCTTGGCAATTTAGGGAACATTTCTATGGTAAGCTGATGAAGAGTATCCTTGGAAGTGCATTCTATGATGCGCTTTGTTGCCCATGGCTCAATTATTCGGATACCTTCGTTTTGGAGTCGCCATGGAGCATGGTCGTAATCTTTATCCTTCATCTTGTGTGCGACGAACATGACTACACCACAGTGTATGAATTTCATACCTCGGTCTTTGTTCTGTTGAAGGATGGATTTCGCCAATGCGGACGTGTAGTAGATTTTGTTGAGTGTGAGACCCTCCCTGTTTTTGACCATGAAACGATCGCGTGGGAAGCGCTGCGAAATGCCGAAGAAAGACATGATCGAGGTAATGACCTCGTCATCGGAAGGGAGGTATTCGAAGTATTCCTTATTCTGGCTTTGGTTTTCAGGTTTTAACCTGGCATCTGTGACCCCAGCCGTGATGGCTGAGTGCGAGCCATTGATTGCACTTGGCTTTAGCGCCAATACGTTTCCTGTAGTTTTTGCAAGTGTCCCACCATTTATCTTGGTTTTTTTCAAAGGTGCTTCCTCTTCAGGCTCGTCTAACTTACGTTTCAAAGAAGCGGTACTTTCGACATCCTTATCAGCATCGCCTTGAGTAGTATCGGCCTTGATACTGTTTTCCTCTGGTGTCGGGAAAGAGGGAGCGGTTGCTTTGTTCTGAGACTTTGATGCCTTGGTAGTACCATCTGGAGTCGGTATTTGTGCCACTTTGATATCATCAAGTTTTTCGACAACAGCAATAAAAAAGCCTCCAGTGTCTTGTAAATGAGGATACACCCTTATGCAGCGTTCGAGTGGGATCCGCTCGCTTTCTGATTGGGCGATGGGTGGGAAGCAGGTAGGACTGATTTTGTTCGAAAAGACCTGCGGAGGTTCGTCGGCCTCCAACTTGGCTTTTGTTTTCTGGAAAGCCTCCCACGAAGTAAACATGTGGTATTTCTTTTCCTCAGTCCCGGGCGCTTGAGTTAAATCGAGTACTTTCCAGGCTACTAGACCAGGCCGACGCTTCAGATCTGGCAATACACTAGAACAATCTACGAGTTGAACCTTGGCGTTACCTCCGCAAGCCTCGATGGCCGCAGCAACTACAGCCTCATTCTCAACGGGATTCATGCTGCAGGTTGAGTAGACTAAACGCCCACCTTTCTTCAGCATCTGCAAACCTCTGAAGAGAATACGCAACTGGAGATTGTGCAGACCAAGAGCGTCCCTAGGTGTCCATTTCTTCCATATGTTAGGGTTCTTACGCGTTGTGCCGTCGCCACTGCAGGGCACGTCGGCCAATATACGGTCAAACTTTAGATAGCTCTTCTGTTGACCTGTGCTTGGCAACTCAATGGAAGGGAATATGGATGCATCGTGTTGCGTAACGATTAGGTTAGGGAAGTTGAGGCGCTTGACTTGGTGCACCAACATGCCGGCGCGTTTGTAATCAGTGTCGTTTGCGATAAGCAGACCAGTCGAGCGTCCATCGTCGCTGTAGTCGCCTTCCTCGCTGCTGTCTGTGGATTCACCCTTGGCAGCCCTGGCGACACGCTCCTCTTCATCACCGTGGATCATCTCTGCCAGCTGTGCGGACTTGCTGCCGGGGGCTGCGCACATATCTAAGACTACCATGCCTGGCTTCACATCGAGGAAGTGGGGCGGGACCATGCTGACGACCTCTTGCCTGCTAATGTTACCCGATGCGGCTTCAGTGACGAGGAACTTCTGGAAGTCAGCGAAGGGCGCATGTCGTCTGATGACCTTCCTGTGCGTCTTCATGTGCCAGACCAGCTCGTCGGGAAAGGCTTTGACGGGCTCTGGTGGAGGGACTGGTTTGCCTTCGAAGTTCTTGCCGGCAAACGCAGGGACATATCGCTCCTTGAAGATTTCGCGTACCGCTAGGGCGTCAGACTTTGTGCCTGTGAAGCGGAAGCTGTTAGGTAAGTCGGTTTTCATGGCTGCCAACATGTCCTTGATCTCGGCCTCGCCCACAAAATCACTGCTGCCGTAGTAGGCTTCAAACGCATCATTCTCGCGCGGAGTTTCTGACCATGGCTGCGATCTAGTATCTCTACCGCCGCCGCCGCCGCCACCACCTCGGCCTTTGCCTTTGCCGCCAAATTTGCGACCGCCGCCCTACTCGGATTAGCGGTAGCGGTGCTACAATGAACAATATTCACTCACGCCGCGTCCTCGTCCCATTGCTGCTAGTGTTAAGTGTATGGGGGAAAGGGTTGAGGTGCAGGTGCAGTTAGTGAGTTGCAGGTGTCGCAAGCTCCAAGCTGGAGAAAATCGAGGCAGCTAGGGAGAGCTCAGCAAGGCGGCACGGTATTGGTGGGGTGTTTGCCTGCAGCTAGCTTGTGCAGAATCTTGGCGTGGTCCGAGCGCGCACATGCATTTTGGCTCTCGCCTACCCGGATTTCTCCCTTCAGCTTCGACAACCACCAAGCCCAACTAACCAACAGCACAATGGCCAAGTCAGCGTAAGCATCTTGAATCTCCTATACCAGCCTGCCTATTCTAATGATTGCAATCTAGCCCCCACAGCATCTCCTCCAAGGACATTGAGGTCCCGGAGTCGATTCTCAAGAAGCAGAAGCAAAACCAGAAGCTGAACGACCAGCGTGCAGCCGACACACAGAAGAAGCGTGAGGTGCGATAATCTCTCTCCCGTGATCTGCGAAAGCGGGTAGGAGTATCACAGTTGGCTAAGACTCTCTTAGGCCAACAAGAAGAAGCGTGAGACCATCTTCAAGCGCGCCGAAAAGTACCACCAGGAGTACGTCAAGGCCGAGCGCGACATCATCGAGGCCAAGCGCGCCGCAAAGAATGACAACTCCTTCTTCGTCCCCGCTGAGTCTAGGCTCGCCTTCGTTGTCCGCATCAAGGGGTATGCTATGCCCTTGCCTCACCAGCCCAGCTTGATTTGACTTTAATAGTATCAACAAGATCGACCCTAAGAAGCGCAAGACCCTACAGCTCCTCCGTCTCCTTCAGATCAACAATGGTGTCTTCATCCGACTCACCAAGGCTACCACCGAGATGCTGAAGATCGTCGAGCCCTTCGTCGCATACGGTTACCCCAACTTGAAGACTGTCCGTGAGCTCGTCTACAAGCGTGGCTATGGCAAGGTCAACAAGCAGCGTATTCCTATCACCGACAATGAGCTCATCGAGGAGAACCTCGGCAAGCTCGGCATTGTCTGCGTCGAGGATCTCATCCACGAGATCTACACCGTTGGCCCTAACTTCAAGCAGGCTAACAACTTCCTCTGGCCATTCAAGTTGTCATCGCCTACTGGCGGTTTCCGCCCTAGGAAGTTCAGGCACTTCATCGAGGGTGGTGATCTTGGTAACCGGGAGGAGTTCATCAACCAGCTTGTTGCTCGCATGAACTAAGCTAAATCGGTGCGGCTAGGCGGAGTTACGGAACGATACCACAAAGATCACGAATGTTGGTCTCACCCGCTCTTCCATTGAAGAGTGAGGGCAGGCCGAGCCACATGCTCTGGTTAGCTTAGACAAGTCTTCCGCATTTCAAGCGAAGAAATAAAAAAAGTTCAATCAGCCTACCTACCATTTGTCGCTCGCCAACTGATTCTACCTGTTTGTGTGTGTCGAATGACTGGACCTTATGGAAAGATACATAAATAAATTAATCATGTTGTTTCGTACCACCAATCATTATACAGGAGAGAAATCTATCCGTAAAGCTAATTAGAAATCCACGGCGCATTTTGATCCCTTAAGTGTGCAATGCTGCCCATCCAGTAATCTACTATATCAACTTTACCCTGGTTGAAGGGCTGGATATAACTTGACTCTTTCTTAATTTTGCAATACCAGCTCTCCTGTAACGGCCTTCGTAACTTTTCCCAGTCAATTTGATAACCAGCACATAGCAAGTTGGCTCTTCTCCCTCACTGTGAGACTTTTTACTTGTTTCCACGATGACGCATTTGAAATGCTGGCCGAATTGACAATCGGCCTCGTCCAAAGTAAGCTCCGCATTTCTCAGATCCACAAGGTTGTATCCTGTTGGGAGCAGCTTTACTGGAGGCTCACCGGGGCCCGAGAGACTACAATTCTCTTCCTTGAATGGCGACTCAATATTTTCTGCTCAATTGACTTGAGCGTAAGGAATATCTATGTATCTGATTCCTCCTTCGTACGACACGCACGACCACGATGGGGCACATTCGCTAGAAGATTTGCCAATAATTTTCAGATACTTGTCCGCTCTCTTCCAAAGCAAGGAGCGATGGAGATAGAGGTCAAAGATACCAAATCCGCCAGCGGTATTGAGCGTTTTGATCAATCGCCTTTCTAATTCTCGGATCGCGATTGGACGGTTGTTGATGAAGGACAGCGTTAGGTTGGAGTATCGGGTATATAGGTCTTGAAGGAGCTCGATTCGCATGCCCTTGATGTACGATTCGACTGCTCGGGGGGAGTTTGCATCGCTAGGGAAGGAGGCTTTTTGACTGTGGTGGCGTCAGTTGAGTTGTTAGGTTCAAGTTGAAAGAAGGGTGCACTTTTTCATTTTGGTTAGTGTTTCACATCTCACGCCTCCTCCGAATTCCCAGTAGCACTGCATCTTGGTAAAGTGGATGATCCTTCGGGATAAGGCTCGCTCTTGTAGAACCCATCCACGATTGTTGAGGCCTGCCTGATCGACGTCTATGTGGACATTGTCGATGGGTTCGCAGACGAAGTGAGAGGCATTGTTTTTGACAAGGCGTATACATTTCCTTTCAGGGCATCGTTTGAGGAATCCATTGTTGCTTCCAGTGGCGCAGGTCGCTGCGATAGTCGCACAAGCAGAGGAGTATACTTGCCCCATGAGTTTGGATCCGTGATCCCAGTCGTCTACATCGTCTTGAATAATACAAAGAGAATCAATCCGGAGATATGTTAGGTTGAGATTTCGTGTTATCTGAACGGCTTCTTAGAATGTCTTTGAAAGAGTAGCGACCTTTACGCCCCGTTTTAGGGAATTTAGATTTGATCTGATCGCACAGAATCTTTTGTGTATAGCTGGCGATCCCCATTGATGTGATAGTGCTAGATATTTGCCTGTTGTGTAATGCCCTCGATCAAAGCAAGCCAATCGTACAAAGTTCGACTGTTTATTCCCAACATCAATAACTCTAGTAAGAAGAAATTTATCATCTCCGGATAAGCATTCGTGCTCTTCGTCGCAATTATAAATCCAAGCTGATATGATGCTCATATTGAACTTCCAAGTTCAGCGAGTCTTGGTAAGCTCAATTGAAATCCCGAAAGTTCGCTTTCGAATTTAGAGGTAGTGTAGAGCGAAACAATAAGTCGACTAGGTAGAGCTTTACGTACTATCGTAGGATCGATGCGGGGGAACTCTACTAGAGAACTGGCTGAGAAAACGTGGTCTGGAATACCTAGATTCTATATTCTGTCATATTCTATTCATTATCTTAACGACTGAATGCTTCCAACATGATCGTCTTACAATCTACTTACATACCTCTCGATGTCGCGTGTTCGCTGTATTCCGGTTCATTGCATCTGCAGCCGTAAGATTGTTCCTGAATTCAGTTGGTCCTGGCTCTGGCGGTTTTTTTCCGTTGAAGTTCATCCACTCAATTTTAGTGTTATTTTGCCTATCTGCAGCTACTCTTCTGTAGATTTTTTGAATTTCTGAATTTCCTTTAGCCTTGGTATGGGGTTGATTGGACGAAATTGTTGAAAATTCGCCATGACTCAGGATAGCTGCCGCCCGAATAATAAGCTTTATCATGGCCTGGTCCTTGTTTGGCATGCCTTGCTCTTTATCTTGCGTCTCGTCAATGGCCTCTCCCTTTGGTGGATTAGTTGTCGAAATTTTACCGACTTTTGTGTTCAGAAATCTCCCGACGACGAATTCCAGCAGCAGTCGAAGCGCTAAGCCAGTCGACCAGCGTTCGTCCTTTCTGGTGTATTCGACCCAGCCTAAAACAGCCTTATTGAGTACTGCTTTCTTGCGAGAATCAGGTTCGTGGAAGGGATTGCTACCACTGGTAGGCAAATATTTACTAAACTCGGCCAGCTCATCGGGGCCATATAGAAGCTAGATGATGAAGTCGAAGTATATGCAGCCCATTGACCATATGTCGTATCTTCGTGATCTTCCCATTTCTCTATTTTAATCAAGCTCAGTTTCTAGGGGCTCATACTTCAGAGTACTGCTGCGAGTACTAGTTTTATGCTTCCTCTCTGATGTGGCAGTGGTATGATGTCTTGTGAGACCAAAATCAGAGATAACGAGGATGCAAGGTAAGTAGTCGGAAGCATATCGTCTGTAAATTGATTTTGGAACATATGCGTAATTATTTCAGCGTCTTTGCACAATATCAGTGTTGTAAATATCTTCTTTGCTTTCGCACAGATATATTGCATCAATTTGTTCCCAATAGTGTCAATACCGAATTGTCGGAGCATTTCGGAAACTACCTCTTCACGTATCAATTCCTCGAGTACGCCAATCTGATAGTATTGTTTCGTCGAACATGGATTTTTCAGTCCTGAAGGAACCATCTCCTGGTCCATGCCCCGAACCGTCAATCTTTGAAGAGGATCGCGCCTGGTAATTTCCGACATCTTTGTTGCCTAACTTCTAGGCTTCCTAGATCTCGATGTTTTAGTCAAATCTGGGCCCAAATATTCAAAAAAAGGCACAGTTCTCTGAAAGGACGAAGAAGAGAGACGTGGAAGGCCTTGTATGTAGGTAAGTATCCCTCGGCTCACACCTTTGACAATTGCTAGGGTGCTTAGACTCTTTTCCGTTGCTTTTTGTTAGCTAGAGTTATCGGATTTGCCATACTATAATGCGAATTAGACTAAATTGGTATAGATCCAAAGCCTAAGGGGTTTAGAAGGGGCAGAGATAGAGGAACACAACTGATATATTGATCAGGCGAATTTGGTAACGTAGTACATCGTGATCTTGGTAGTCAGGCCATCAAGACCTGCAGATGTGTTGGCTAGGAACAAGCGACGGGGACAATCGATTACAGCGCCCAAGGGTATGTAACACTGGCAGATGATTCTGTGCTACAGTTTGACTAGTAACCGATCTGTAGGACATTTTTCTGGTAAGTCGTTAGGGCACATTAGTTGAGGTTTAGCCTCGATTAAAGCGCTGTCTGAACAGTTAGATACAGAATCAGAGTGATATGTTTATTAAAGCTATACTTACACACCTGGCTATGAGCGTGGCCACAGAAACGCAAAAACAAGTGTGATTTTAAGGTCAGTGTGAGAAGGTTGTTAAATTGAAAGACTTCGAAGTATGTCATGGAAGACGGAAGCGGCATATTTCGAATTTGATATCTTAAGTAATACTCCCGAGGTCTAGAACTTCAATAGTTCGCCTACAATCAACTCTTACTAACTGTAAACAAACTTAATCGACTATTGGTGTATGACATAGGGCGCTGGCACTTTCTCTTCGTGTGGCGGGAACCTACCTGGGTATTGCCGGTTCCATTTGTGAGCCCGTGGATGCAAAACGCCAGGCTCATCAAACACCATGGGGAACTTGCATTCACTAGCGTTGTTGTTGTGCTAACAGGCGTTTGGATCGCGGGCGGCTACGTAGCCGCCGCCCTAAAAAAGTAGGGCTACACTTGATACTCAGTAACTATCTACGTCATATTAAAAAAGCTGGGTTGAACAGATGTATGACCTATCAAGTATTTGATAGACTTGTTTGTTTGCCGCGCTATGCTGCTCAGTAGGTAACGCAATTGTTCTGAATACCACGCTTTCATGTTCACTTGTATCTAGGTGACTAATGACTTCCTAGATTGGTGCACGAGGAGGATTAATAAGGCGCCACGTATTGCAGAAGCACAGTGCGAACTAGCTCTCCTGCGCTTGACCCCTGTACTAGGTGCTCTGATGCGCACTAGGTCTTGCAAAGGTGAACAAAGCAATATTGGAAGAGCTGTTTCACCAACTCTATCATGCAGAAGAGAGAGGTGCCCCAGTGAGGCACAGGCCTTTGCCGCTCAACGCACCCAGTGGAGCACCTAGGCGATTACTTGAGTGCTTCCAAACAAGTCAAAGTTTCAAATTGAAAGAATCTTTGAAGGCAATGGCTCAGTGAAAAAAGTCTTCCTTTGGCTACTCCAGATAGGCCCAGAGAGAAAAGAACTCGAGAGCTTCATGTCGCCCAGATGCTAGCTTGTCAAATCATGCGACGCGCACGCATTTGTTCTTCATTCCCAACCTAGTATTAGTCTTTAAGTTTAGAAATTATATGATATTCCTATCGCCGAGTGCCATACATCTGTGCTTAAAGATATTTCGACCTTGAGTTGCTAAAGTTGTGGCATCGGTTTAGATTCTTTTCTGTTCGTACTTGACATAGATTACTTACTAACTAGAATCCTCTTGGAGGGAACCTCCTGTTTTGTGACAACGTCTTGGCTTTGAAATACTTTTCAGGCCTTACTTGAAACAACCTATTATAGAATAAAGTTTGAAGGCTCTCTAGTACTGTGTTTGTTATGGTTCGTGGGTTCTCTAGAAGAGTTGGTATTGTTTCAATGACTGTAGAGGTAACTTCATAGCTGCTGTGATTGCTCTTATCGTTAAACTAGTTGTAATTGCTCTAAACAGTGCACTATTTCTGAAACGCTGAGATACCCATGTAGTATTAACACTTGCCTGTTGGGGCCTGAAGTTCTTAGAGACTTATTTTCTCTAGCCATGGGTACTGGAACTCAACTTGAGTTGCCTAGGTGAGCCCGATAAATTTGTGTTTGCAAAAACCGCCAAATGCGCCTTGACAAGCTCCTTTTGCACCCAAGAGTTGTGTGAGGCACTTACACAATTTCAAATAGAGGGTAATAATTAAGGGATACCCAATTTTAATGCTTGAACTAGCAGCGCTTGTCTAGAGATGAGGAAATGTTGGTGGTAGATTTCTAGGCCTTGAAGTGTTTCTGGCTATCAAGATAGGTGAACGAACGCACCAATCCCCTGTCATATTTATATCCTGCACTGCGATTTCTAGCCACCACACAGCAGTCACGAAATTGCCTAGCCAATCAAATTCATTACATTTTGAGATAAAATATTTCTAATCTTAGCTTCCTGGTTTGAGATGTCCGATCAAAATACGGGGTATCTATGCTAACATGCCTTGATAAACTAATATAAGGTCCACCAACATTTGTGCGAAGGTTTGGAAGTAGATGAATGTAATGGGTTGAGAAATTTATACAACCCCTGCAAAACTACCAATGCATGCTTGTCTAGACATAGCAAGGGCAGAGTGGGAAGTGGATACCTCGGCTGCATTGAGCCCATGGCTGTAGCTTGCTTCGACGCATTTCATCTTGCACTGCAATACCTAGCGCCAGAGCAGTCCCATGAATGCAGCCAACCAATCAACCTCAAGTACTTTAAGATAAATTCATTCCAGACTCCAATTTCTAGATACCATGATTACGCAACAAATTACGTGACGGCTATATGAATATATCTCCATGAATTCATATAAAGTTTTCAAGTGCGTGTCCGAAGGCTCGGAAGCAAATAAATTTGATTGGTTGAGAAATCTTACAAAGGTTCTCAGTCCACCGGAAAAGTGGGACTTAACCACTTCAGGTGTAGCAGCCAGAAGATACTCAAGCTCTTGGAACCTTTCTTTTAGGTATCTACAAGTACGGCTGGAGGAATCTACAATTCCTAATCGAATTATTTAGTAGTATATAGTCTATTGTATGTATCTAGCATTGATGTAAGGAGTGTGATTACCCCACTTTTTCAGTTTACCGAGAGAAAGGGCACTCTTTACCCCTTTTATAAACTATGCGGCTCTCGCTACACTACAATTTCTAGCGCGTAAGAGCGGTTAGGAGGAACCCCCACCCGGCTTATCAAACCGGAAACACCTTGCAATGCATCGGACCTACAATAGCACGGCTCTTGTACTCATCACGACACTAGCATAGTACGTATCTGCACTAGAGAATTCATATCGAAATCTCATACGCAATTGGGGAGCCATGTTGGAACTGGAGCTCTTGGGTGTGTTCGGCTCAGCGTTGCTGGCTACGAAAATGATATCTTGCGATGCAGGCACCTGACACAAGACTAAAAACCCCCAAACAAAAAGCTCAAACGAAGGGGAAAAAAAGCCGTATACAACCAATCTCGCCATGCCAAATGCAACCCAATCCTAGATCCTTCCCAATCCGAGAACAAAACTAAACCATACGACAACCCAACGTAGTACAAAACCCTACCCCTCCTTCTCCGCCGCGGTCCCCGTGCTCCTCATACTCCTCACGCTCTTCAAACTCTTCTTACTCGTCGTCCGTCTCAACTTGGCCTTGAACTTCTTCCATTTATTCTGCAACGACTCATCCTCCTTCTCCCTCTCGCCGCGACAACTATCCAAACTACCCCTCGGGTACTCGTGCTCAGACGCGAGATCCACGCTCTCGACATTGCGCACATGTCCCGGGTGCGCAGGCTCTTTATTTTTCGCGAGGAGAATGAACTGCAGGGTTTGCCAGGCGGGCATGTGTGCAATGGGGCCGTCGAGGGCGTTTGCTTGGGAGGCAGGGTTTTTCCAGGGGCAGTGTTCGCGGTGGGATTCGATGAGGTTGAGGCGGAGGGAGTCGATGGGGATGGAGAGTTTTTGGCTGGTTTGTTGGAGGCGCGAGGCCGAGGAGAGCCAGAGGCCGAGGCGCTGGAAACAGAAGTTGCATGTGGCGAGGGAGATGCGGGATTCGGATGTGCCGGACCAGCCGAAGAGGGCGAAGGCGAAGGCTACAGTGTCTGTGGGGGATGATGGGGGTGAGGTGGCGGAGTCGGGGCTTTTGAAGAGTGTGGGAGGTATGCGTTGGAGGATGTCGGGTATTGAGGGGTCGGGGACTGCGATGTGTTCGAGGAGCGGGAGGTCGGTGGCTATGGGTTGAAAGGACCTGTAACGAGACAATAGGTCGGCAGTGGTGGCTGCGCGGTTGGCGATAGGGATGTGGTAGATGTCGTCTGCATGGGTTGTTAGTACGGTGAGGGCGCTTTTGGTCTGAATCTCCAATCTTACTCTGACATCCTCGTTTTCTCCATAGGCAATCCTCGGCATGCCCCTTCTCGATCAATTCTGCAAATCTCTCCACCAGTTTGTCATCGACGCCCACGGCCAGGTCCTCGCTCATTTCTATGGCTTTGCCATCCATACCCTTGCGCTTTGGCCTCAGCTTGACCGCAACACGTTTTTCGCACCCTCCTCGGCATGCAACCGTATTCCAAGCGCCGCAGCTCCATCCTCTCTTTGCCCATTCAATCTCGCTGATGGCGTCTGGTTTGGAAGTCCACTTTTTCACATCCGCAAACGTCTTGACTCTGTCAAGGAATTGTTCCTGGCTATGTGGCTGGAAGTTGGCTGGCTTCCGTGGCGTAGAGGGCTGTGACACGGCATTCTTTCCCACTACCCTGACTGTGCCCTGTCGATTTGGTGTGAGGAGTTGATGCTTCAAAGCCTGGATACGCGCTTGGCTAGCCGATATGCTCCGGTCCCGTTCCACATTACTGTCAGAGCTCCGTGGGCGCTTGTTCGGCGGCTCGGGTGTCGTGGGATCGGTTAGAGATGCAGTTGAGGCATTCGAGTGCTGGAGAGTACTGGCCAGGGAGGTTGTCGAGGTGGCCGCTATACTATCGACGAGCTTGTGGAACTTGCGCTTTGTCGTAGCAAGCGCTGGCTGTGTTTCTACCATGATGGCTAGTTACACAGGGTAGTAGTGGTTGTGATATTGTGATAGTCGGCAGGGCGACGGTCTGATGGTTTCTTTGTGACGATCTTTGTATACTTGGCGAGAAGGCGTGACGACGGGAGAGCAGCAGCCAATTCAATGTTGAGGCGTCAACGAACCGGTATCCGACAACAGCTGAGTGTCAAGAGAGAGGGGGTGCGCGTGTTCTAGGTGTGTGTTGTGTGCAGTCTAAGCTCAAAACGGCGTGATGTCGTGGTTACCATGGCGGCCACCACCAAAAGGGAAACCCCCGAGTTGGGCTCCGGCGCCGCCAAGTCGCTGTCACGTTACGTACACCCCGCCAAAACTCGTACCCCCACCAAGCCATCGTCATTTGCCGAGCTCATGCCCCGGCCAATTGCGACATTTCCATATTTCCTTTTCGCTCTCATCATTCTGGCCATCTCGTTACTTAATCCCTCGCTCCTGTCGCGGAGTGTTGCTCGTCTGGCTCAGCTAAAGCACCACATCTACCCCAGGACACTGCATACAATGGCCTACGAAAAAGAATTGAACGTTGCCCTCTTGGCCGTTCAGCGAGCCTCTATCCTCACCAAGACGGTCTACTCGAGCCACTCCAAGGGCACTCTCTCCAAGAGCGACTCGTCGCCCGTCACAATCGGTGACTTTGGTGCACAAGCCCTCATCATCGCCTCCATAAAGCACGCCTTCCCCAACGACGAGGTTGTTGGCGAAGAAGATGCAGATGACCTGCGCAAGAACGAATCAGAACGAAAACTTGTCTGGGACCTTGTACAAGCCGCGAGGCTCGATGACTCGTCGGCCGAAGAAACGATTGGCGGCCCAATAGAGAGCGTCGACGATATGCTCACAGCTCTCGACAGCGGGAGGAGCAACGGGGGTAGCAAGGGCAGGATCTGGGCGCTAGACCCAATTGACGGCACAAAGGGCTTCTTGCGAGGCGGGCAGTATGCCGTGTGTCTGGCGCTGATGGTGGACGGTGTGCCCACAGTGGGTGTCATCGGCTGCCCCAACCTCCCAGTTGATGACCAGGCCCCGCTTGACGCTTCAGTCGGCGTAGATGCAGACGACAAGGAAGGGAAGGGCGTACTATTTAGTGCAGTCAAAGGCCAAGGCGCCGCAAGCCGACCGCTCAGCAAAGGGGTACTACAAGAGCCGAAGAAAATATCCATGAAGGCCGTCCCAGATGTCAGCCAAGCAACCTTTTGCGAATCGGTAGAAGCAGGCCACTCTTCTCACGGTGACAACGCTGCCATTGCCTCCAAACTTGGCATCACAAAGTCCTCTGTGCGAATGGATTCACAAGCAAAGTATGCGTCTATTGCGCGAGGCGCAGGAGATATCTACCTTAGGCTACCAGTCAGCAAGGCTTACGAGGAAAAGATTTGGGACCATGCTGCTGGCGTAGTCTTAGTGCAAGAGGCGGGTGGTGAGGTTACAGATGCTTGGGGCAAACCTTTGGACTTCAGCATTGGCCGGACGCTGAAAGAGAATAAGGGCGTCGTCGCGGCACCCAAGGACGTCTATCCAAGAGTGATTGAGGCTGTCAGGGAAGTTTTAAGCGCCAAGCAGTAAAGCTACTATATATTAAAATACAATGAACACCCCATCAGCAGTATCCTAACGTGAATGAGATTTAAACCCCGTTATGATGGCTCATCCAGTGCCATAGTTGCAAAAGCAGTGAGCGCTTTTTGCTCTAGCTCCCTAGTACTGACAACAGCTTACGCCCTGATTCGACTAACAGAAAACACTTCACAGCTTTTGGGCTGAATAAGGCTCAATAAGAGAGATTATAAAATAGAAGTATAAGAGGTAAACGATTAGAGTAGCCCCCTTTAAAATCATGCCCTGTGGTCCCTCTACTACAATGGACAGGGTAATCAATGAATACGTGTGCTAATAGTTAAGCTCTAATGACCAATTTTATCTTGCACGACCTGAGATAGGAGGCCTCTCTGATCGTGTTGTATAGGAGGTAGAACATCTTTTCATGTAACCGTTATTCATCACCCTTAATATACGTAATTGGCAACTAGAACCAGATAAATGTGGACAGCCCAATCGGATTTTACACCTTATGCGTGTTTAGTACTACTAGTGTATGTGTCGGGAAGAGCCTAAAGCGCCCTGACGTCGAGAAGGCACAGTGGTTACACATCTTTCCAGTTTCATTACATATGTCTGCAAACATGTACCGGGCGAAATGTCACCAGATTGTATTGACTAAAGCTCTTTTTTTCGGCATTACTGCAGTTTCATATAGTTTATACCACTTAATATAGGATCCTCGCCATCTCCTTGTGAAATTCCAAGGCCGTCATATCCCTATATGTTGTTGGGCGGTCTTCAGTTACAAATTGCGGCAAGGGCCCCACATTAGTATCGCGACTAGCTTTGAAGAAGAAGACACTCGAGTATCGGTCGGGACGAGACCCCATCTTCTTGCCTCTCATGTTGAATGGGAGCGAAATTTGATGCGCACCCGCACGGATATAGTCGTTGGTCAAACGCGCAAATGTATCACTGATGTTGATGACCAACTCCGATGGCTGACCCTCAGGTGTCGGGAGTACAGGCGCGAATATTCCTGGATTCCGGCGGTCTTCTAGCTCAAGGCCGCCTATCGAGTCCTGGAAAAGGAGTGTGATAATTCCAAAGTCGGTATGAGGCCATGTGCGCTTGTACTTCCCTTGCAATAGCGTCTCGATCGATACAGACGGGTAGTGCAGCACACGCAGCTCACTGGCGGCGCGTGTGCGGCGCTCAACGAGAGCACCTTTAGGCGGCTCCAAGCCCACTTCCAACGCTTCCATGACCTAGAGGCTGATTTTTTTTTTGGCAGACCTCAAAATACTCCATGAAAATGCGGAATTCGGGAAGGTCTTCGTCGGGCCAGAGATTGGGATACTCTACATCGTCTCGAGGGCCACAGTCAAAGTGCTCCTTCTCGTCGCGCAAGTCGTTCGCCCGTTCCTCCATTTAGATTCTCCTGGCGCAATTTTGATGTCGTCTCAGCGCCCTTCCGGCTCCAGCCACCTGCGGATCTGGACCTGGGTGATGCAAAATCTTGGTTTTCTGTTTCGTGGAGAGTGCAAAGAAGCGCTGATATAATTTCTCATCGACTGGCGATGTGGCACCATTACCCGATGCCGATGAACACACATGGACTGGTCTACCAGTCATGTTTGACGAAGTTTTCACCGGCCTGTATTGCTTAGGTCGTTTCTCTTCTGCATCTTTCCTTGGCGTGTATCCTGATATCAGCGTACATGCTAAGTTACTCACAGGTGGTTTACTCCCACTTTCCATCACGGCCGTAAGTAATGCCATGTACGGGGCTTTCCTTGGGAATGAGAAGTCAGAAGCACTATTGCATGGGCACAGCTATACGGCACATCCAATAGGCTGCCACATTGCAAACGCGAACCTAGAAACAATGAATGCGCTCAGTGAGAGTAGTGATGCATGGAAAACATACAAGAATAGATGGCAATCTCCGAACAAAGAGAAAAGGAAATGTCAAATACTTCTCTCGATCGAAACAGACTGCAAGTTGAACCCTGGAGCATGTAGTCTCCGAGATTTGTTGGAAACGTCTCGCGACACGAGAGTGTTGATTACGTCAACGCTCTGGGCTCGGTTCTAGCGGTCGCGTTGGTAGACAGGTCGAGATCAGGATACATATCATCTGCAGCTAGTAGTTTGCGTGATGCACTTTTGAATCAAAGTTCAATCCATTCACGAGTACTAGGTAACGTCATATATTTGATGGCAAGCATGACACCAAAGCCACAGCAACTAGCTGCTGTTGAGAAAGCATTTCTCAAAGAGTTAGTTCATACATGTTAAACCCATTCCACATAGAATTTATGTAGTTTCATGTTAACGAGCGGAGTATTGAAGACTCTCTTAAGCAGGCCATCTATAACTTAAAAATGCGTAAAGTATCTGCAATCTAAACTGAAGGAGAGCAATCTAATTGGCTAAAGTTTTACATGGTAAAACACGCTAACGTGGTTTACAAGCGAGTCGCGCTTACAAGCGAGTCGCGCGCCCTACTAACTCTGCGCACCTATCTCATCTTATTGTATAATGGCTCCACGCGCTGCGCGTCAATTGCCTTCAAATGAAGCAGATATCCAGCTTGCTATCTTATCTATCAATTCTGGCCAAATTCAAGGTAGTAAGCCAGCTGCTGCTACCTTCAACGTTCCTGCATCAACGTTACGTAATCGACGCGCTGGACGACGCGCCTGACGCGATTGCCAGCCTAACTCAAGGAAGCTTAGCTAGCTAGAGGAGGAGGTAATAGTCAAGTATATCCTTAATCTAGATTCTTGTGGTTTTGCCCTAACTCTAGCTACTGTGCGTAAGATAGCTGATAAGCTACTTATTTAGCGTAGAGGCAGCCCTATTAGTATCTACTAGGCGCACAACTTTGTTAAGCGTATAGATAGTCTTACAACATATTTTAATTACCTATATAATAGGTAGTAAGCCTTATATAAGGACCTAGCTACTATAAGTAGTTAGTTTAAGTAGGTATAGTATACAAAGGCTATATATAAGATAGCTAATTATTAGATAAGATATGTAATCTAGAAATTAAGTAGTCCTAGGATTATACTAATCCTAAACTATAGGAAGCTATCTACTTAGACTATTATATACTAAATAGCTATTACAAGAATATTAGTTAATTATATTATAATCTAAATAGCGTAGAGCTAAACTACTATAATAGAGATATTAGATCTCTACTCTCTATATAAGGTAACCTTAGTAAACTAGGTAGATT
>JALNQK010000166.1:0-56134 GCA_028458525.1 Ophiosphaerella herpotricha
GATGGCGATCGATCTCGCGCGCACGTGCACGTGCACCAGCGCGCGCCAAGAGCTCGGCGAGCAACCTCAACCGTGGCGAAGCTCAACTCCAGCATCGCGCCAGCAGCTGAGCCAGCAAATTAGTAGACTCCAGGTGCATCTGGACTCAGCTGAGGTGAGCGCCGGCACATGAAGCGGCGCATCCCACACAAAGGCCCGCTTTGACTGAGGCGGCGCCCTTGCTTAAGCACCCCTCTGGCCAAGGCTCAACAAACTCAACCCTAACGAAGGCTCGCCCCGGCAGAAGCCTCAGCGAGCTGAGAATCTTGAGGATATTAAGAGGAGCACAGAGGCAGATAGAAGTCAACGAGAGCAATCAATTAACTAACTCAATCAATCATCAATTTATCACAGATATTTATCACATACTTGCTCAAACCCCTTCAATCAAGTGATCCACCTGGCCGTTTCCAAAAAGCCTTTTCAGTAACCTCCATATCAAACCCCTTAAATCTGACAATTATAATCTATAGATACAATATACTATATTATAAAACGTACTATAGATGTAATTAAAACGTATTTTAATTTACTCTTAACTTTCTAACTATACGCTGTAGATAGCTTACCCTTGTTATTAGAGTTAACTAAGTCCTACTTATACTACACCTAGAGATAATTTATAAGTATACTACATATACTTACTTTAGCCTAATTATATTAGAATATGTTTAGATTGTATTAGCAACGTATTTTAATATATATACTATATAGGGTACTATTATTATACTAGAATTAGTAACAGATCTCGCTAAAATAGATAATTAGGTTACTATTCGTATTTTCTTTAAATAGCTTGAGGCTGCAGAGAGGATTCTCCTTGTAGTAGATATAGGATAGCTAAAACACGTTTAGAGCGCGATTAAATCACGTTTTAACTAACATATATAGTTATCTAGAATTCCTAGTATTATATTGTGTAGTAGAACGTGTTACAAACGTAATGTTAACGTATTATAAAAATATTGTATTAGGGCTGAGTTAAGTTGAGCTCGCTTAGAGCTGCGCACACGCTAACCCTAGCCTGGCGTAGTCATCTCAATCTCGGTTATTTCATAGTCAGATGAGCTGCTGCCTCTACACAGGAGAGCAACAAAGTCACAGAACAAAGAGTTTCGAGTAGGGATATCTATAGCAGCCCAGAGAGTGATAGACAACAAGAATCAATTTAATCAACCCTGCCCATCGTAGTCAACTACGAGCAACCATCAAACTTAATACATGGTGGGAAAAGGCCTTTTCTGCAATCCTCAATGACCATCAAATCTGACAACCACACTTGACCTTATCCGTCCAAGACCTCAACACAAAATCTCTAGAATCTACTTAAGGAATTTCCAACCTAAGAGGAAGGAGGTGTGTCGCAGGCTTAGGCACCGCAATGGGTAGTAAAAGTTCTGCCAGCGACATAGTTTTTTACGCAGGTCGCGGTATTTGGGCACCCAGTCGAGTCTGTTCCCGTTTCCTTCACATGACCACACGAGTGATAGTCTGTGGTTACGGTACACATCTTCTACGCCTATTCTTAGCTAGATTTCTAAGAAGATGGACGGCTTACTATGTAGATTTGCGGTAAAGGAGAGGATTTTCGAGTAAATTCTAATTTGTACGGGGGATCCGATAGTTTTTTCTGATAGATGGACAGTAAGGTAGTAAAGATAAGGTAGCTCGTTACTTGTTGAAGATGGGGAAGGAGAGAAGTCTTATCCTTTCTCAAATGTTAGCATACCTGACACTCATACTGTAAGCGGGACCGGGAATAAGTTTCATGTGCAAAGCATATCTGGGCACGATGCGCAACCGTCAAGGGATTGGTCGTTCCATCAGTTCGGTTGGTGTCTCCAAGTCCGGCGTGCGTGCATGCGTGTGGGGAAGAGGGCACGCCGAGCCAGCCGTGCATATTGATGCATGCAGTACGCTCGTCACAAGTGCGCAGGTTTGCACGGGTGTGCGCAGGTGCGGTGGTGCCCGAAAATCGAACATATCCAATCAATTCTTAATACCAAGTATCGATAGCGAACATCAAATTAAATCCTCAATTTCCAGCAATTCATCCCACTCCAAGTCTTACGTAGGAACGGGTCAACGATGTAAATAATGCGCATGGTGCGGGGTTTGCGGGGGTTGCCGTTACTTTGAGTTGGAAAGGGTGTATTCGCCCGAGCCATGAAGGTCTCTTTCTCCTCTTGCATTTTTTGTTCTCAAGATAGCCATACAATTTCGGTGAGAGAAGATGCTCACGTAGCTGCTCGGCAACTTGCCTATTCTCAATAATCGATTGGAAAGGGACTTTCCACAGAAGTACCAATAACTGTGATTCGGTCAGTGCAATCGCCCATCCTACACGGGGGGGCGACACCCGGCAGTCTATAGAAACGATGACCACAATTACGGCGAGGCTTTCGAGGAGGCTTTGATGCCTCTGCATATGGCTCCTGGAGAAACCTTGAGTGTATGCATGACTTTTGTGGGTCGAAACTTGACGTGGGTACGTTACTGTGAGGCATTAGCATAACCAATGGGGTCTGTCAAGCTATAGACACACAGTTCTTGGAAAAGCGTTCAGATTTCGCAGGAGCAAGGATGCCCTTGACTAAAAGATTTTGATGGCGATTGGGTTGGCTTTCCTTGCGTATTTGATAACGTTCGATTGCAGAAATCTCCCAGTATCCAGTAGCTTACTTGGCCAATTGATAAACGGGGTAAACGTAGCCCTCACTGGAAACCAAGCACAGGAAGAGATGGGCAGTGTGCAGTAGATGCGAGATGAGAAGGCAAAGCGCGAGAGTCGCGGTAAGATCGTATACGCAACGAGCCATGATAAATGAGGCATAAAACTGCCCTGGCTAGATCAGATAGCCCTGGTCCTTTTGGATCACAATATAAGAGGGGGAAATACTCAGATTAAATAGCTTTGTAGGATGACGTGGGCATTTGCGCTGCTGGACTAGATATTGGGAGCCGTGACCTAAGATAGTCATTGCACCGCCCGCATCTTCATGCTAGCAACGACCATCGGTTCGAAGGTTCCACTAATATGTCGCATCTCATTTGCCATATCGGCAATGCATGGGTAATGGTGCATCGTACACTTCGTAACTTGGAGGACTGCAGATGAACTAATCATTATTGGGTCCTAGTCTCGACACGAACTGATTGGTGAAGTCGCATAATTACCTATGCTGACTAGTGCCATCAGCCACCCATCTAACGTGCTGTCAGGGAGCTGATTCACTGAGAGCATTATTGGAAAACCATCTCGCTTCATTGCAAACTTTGGTATACGATCTTCGAAAATCAACGGCTATGAAAGTCTGAACGTCCAGTGCCAAGTTGGGGCTGCGACCCTGAGTTCCAATTTAACTTTGAATCCCGATCCGGTTTAGTACAATGTTGGGGGACTATCTCGACCTTTGGAGAGTACTATTACTGGAGCTATCAGTCGAGTTTCGCTCATCAGCGTTCTTTTTGGGGGGTAAATACCTAAGTATACTTTGGTAGACATGAGAAAGGGAAGTGTACAGGTGCTCAGCCTGCAACTGCCTAAACACATATTTTATCAAAAAACGTATGCCTCATTCCAGAACTTGAACGAGCTGTGTTACGTGCAAACAAATAGTCTCCGGTAACTCAGTGGAGGATCAGAAATGTATTGGTAGTTCTTAGGATCCGGTGAGACGAGGGAAAGCTGACTTGCCTTTACTATTCTAGGCTTGACAAAATCGTGAAAGCTGTCTGTCCGATAACGAATAGCATGACTTCTCAGCCTCTCGTATTGTTTGAGAGCTACAGGATGCCCAGGTGCTCATCGTATCTTTCAGCAACTGGGAGTTTCTTGCAGCTTGATGACAGGGCACTTCGGAGCTTTGTTTCTTCTTTAAATTTACAACACCAGCCTTGGGAATTTATTGGGATTGAAAATTTGTCTCAATGAAATATCACGAACATGCTACATGAACTTTGCTATCCGGAACGCTGGGTAGATATGGCGAGCCTACCTGGGTAAGGCGGAGCGCGCGCGTTAGCCATCTCAACTGCTCCGCACGCCCACTAAACTGCGTTTAGCCAAGTACCCACATCACGGTTGATGGGATCCGTCAATACAACGGCACACCGTACGTTCTTGAAACAAGGATTGGCTTGAAGCGTTGTACGTACGTGGCGAGGTTGGCGCGGGTCTGTGCGCACCAGGCAATCATGCATGTTCGATTCAGAAACTGCCACCATTCCGTCTTTCTTAGTTACAAACGATTATTCCCAACATGGATTCCAGTGAATTAGGAAATTGTTCTTACCTTAGCGAATTTCGAGTTGATTCACACCTTCCTCAGCTGTCGGCAATATCCAATAAGGCTGAAAGCAAGCACAGTGACTTACTTGCCTTCCTTGCCATAGCGCAGACGCATTTGGTCGATTTCCTACCCGTAACATGGCAACCCTTGCTAGGGTCGATAGGCAGTGGAGCTTCTGGCAATGTGTTACAATCATCAGTCATGAAGCAGGTCGGTTTAGCATTCAAGGAATTCTCAGCCTTGCCTGGAGCGAGTGAGACTACTCTGAGAAGCATGATACGAGAAATCATAATTCTTCAACATCAACCGATTCAAGCGTGTCTAAACGTCATCGAATTGGAGGGTATATGCTGGAAGTTTGACGACACTCATGTCGGCATATCACCTGTCTTGGTGTACAAACTAGGGCGTAACCTCGTAGAATATTTTGCAGATACGGAGGTTTCCTTTGAATTAAGATTGCAATATGTAAAAGAAATTGGATATGGGCTTGTGGTACTTCATGATTCACGTTAGTGTCCTTACCCACACCTTATGTCAAAACTGACCAACGCCACTAGGAGTGGTGCACGGCGATCTCAAGCCTGAAAATATCATCATGAAGATGAAATATGGAGTAGAGACACCAGGCGAATTTCCACAGATCGCAGACTTCGGTAGTTCTCAGTTTTCGCTTGGTGAACAAGAAATTTATCTCCCAAAATCCGTGCCGTGGAGTGCCCCTGAATGGCATGCTCGTTCGCATACCCTTGGACAAGCTCAGCGAATGGATGTGTACTCATACGGACTTCTCGCCTATTGGATACTCTTCGGAAAACACTTTCCTAATGCAGCATCTCTTAAAGAAGACATTTTACATGTCAAGCAGTTGGCTGCACAGGGTACATTATTTGACACTCTGTCCCGGCAGATCCTCGATGTCGAACAGGAAGTAGACTCTATCTGCGACCTTGTACCCTTTTTTCTTGGTTGCCTCTCATATGATCCGAAAGAGCGCTTTCCCCGCGTATCATCTCAGATCTCTCTTCTTCGAGATGCAAATCCAGGTATTGAGTTCCCCATAGCCAAACATCAACACACACACCTTGGATTCAATCTCGTCACCAACCTAGACCAAATTGTCCAGATCGATTACAAGGTCCGTCAAAAGATATTCCGACTTCTCGAAGAGAGCCTAGACTCACCGTGTCGGGACTGTGTCAAAAATGGAGCCCTACAAATCGCTCTCTGCTATTTCCTAGCATTGGGGACACCAAGGAATGTTCAAGCGGCGGATAAGTTACTCATACGCTATGACCTCAGTCAGTCATTCTTGCAAGAGCAAATAAATGTTATTCGCGAGTGTCAATTTCCGACCCGACCGGGAAAGGCGTTATGGTACATAGAGCCTGATATGGCCTCGCTATACCAGGAAAATGGCGACCTAGAAGAGGCTATAAGGTGGCATAGGAATGAGGCCATTGCTCTGGAAGAGTGTTTCGGCCCAGGGCATCAATTAGTGGTTATAACCATGACCACGCTAGCTCACCTTCTGGATGGATCTGGCCAAACTCTTCAAGCACTAGATATGTGTGTGAAGCAGTCGAAAGAAGTCAAAATTCGAGTCAATGAAGATCACCATGATGCCTTAGCTGCTGAATCGCTAGTAGCGCTTTTTCAGTGGAAAGCTGGGCTCGTAGAAGAGTCTATAATAACTGGGGAGCGACTTGTAGACCTTATGCAGATCTCTAAGACAATGCAAGAAACAGATAGGCTAGCGATGACATTCTGTTCGAATCTTGCAGGAGCATACGCAGACGCAAAGCAACATGAGATAGCGATACCAAGATTGGAAAGACTGGTAGAAATCCATGACACTGTCTTAGGCCGTAATCATCCCAACTCCCTACGAGCTCGCCAAAGCTTAGCGGCATGCTACGCAGATTCGATTCCGCCTCGCTTGAAAGAAGCATTGGAGCTACAGACAGTGGTGTTAAATGGTTGGCATAATAACTACGGTCCAAAAAGTAGACACACCATAGGTGCAACACTGATGATGGCTTGTATCCTATTCAAAGACGGAAGTGACGACCAGCTTGCTTTGGAAATGTACAAATGGGCCATGGACGCTTCGAATGTACAGCTTTCTAGCAACAATCCTGATACGTGGATAGCTACAAATAACTACGCTCATGCGATAGTACGTTTTGGAAGATTAAAGGAAGCGATCGAACTGTTCCATAAGAGCCTAGAAAACCTAGAGCAGCTCCTACCCACTGATCATCACATCATTATCGACGTCGTATATAACCTTTCGAATGCCTATATCGAGAACAATCAAATTGACAAGGCGGAAACACTGCTGCTAAGAGTATTGCGCTCGAATGCTTGTACGTCGGAAAAAAGTTCCGCAACCTATCTTTGGGCATGGTTGGGCCTTGGGGGGGTCTACTACCAGAGAGGGGACCGAGAACAGGCGAAAGAAGCCTGGGAAAATACATTGAAATATGCTGAAAAATATTGGGGAATTCATCATGCAGCAACGAGACAAGCAATGAGAAGGCTGGGGACCCTTTACGTAGAGGCAGGACATCAGGATAAAGGGATACAGTTGCTCGAAAAGGTTGTTGCCTGGTGTGAAGAGTACCTGGACAAAGCTGCGTGGTGGACGATGAGTCACAAATGCGAGCTCGGGGCAAATTACATTGAAGTCGGAAACTATGCAAGAGCGGCAGAGACCCTGTCGGACAATTATCTTTCTGCAACACAGATCCTTGGCGATATGGACATTACAACTTTGACAATACAAGGCAACCTTGCAGTTGCCTTGCATCGAGGGGGCAATTCTGAACCAGCGAAGAAATTGACCGAGGACCTGCTGAGAAAAAACAAAATTGCACTTGGAGAACTTCATGAGGACACGATTCTTGCCTTACGAAATCTTTTTAGCATCTGCATGGAAATGGAGCTTTGGTCCGAGGCTGGTCTCTTGGTACCACATATCGTCGAAGTACTCCAGCAATTGGGCAATGATCTCGACTAATGGGGCCATGAGCTTGAGGATCATATATTTCATTTACAGAATTTGCTGGCAAGCTTTTATTCTAGCTGTGAAAGAGTTCACGAAGGCGAGAAGTTCTTCCGCGACAGGCTGAGCAGCCTTGAAGAGCAGAGTGGACACGAAAGATCTCTCGATACTACGAAGTATTGTCTCGCATACGTTCTCTCGGGTACTGATAAGCTTACGGAGGCCGCAACGCTCATGCGTTATGTTGTGCAACGAAGGTTGCAGCTCTATGGTGAATTTTCATCACTGACCTACGATGCCCAGGGCCTACTTGGAGTCATTCTTAGAGATATGGGAGACCTGATTGGAGCTGAAGAGATATTCCAGCAAGAACTTTGCACCGCGACCTCGTTACAAGATGGACTTCAATCGTCCGATATTGTTCATGCGTCCGAACATCTAATAACGATCTATAAAAAGCAGGGAGAAACCAAGAAGGTATTTGACATGGAGGAAAAAATCAAAGGCCTGAGACAAGATGAGTAATTGGTTGACAAACAGTAACCGCCGATTGGCTCGCATGCACAAAGCCCTGCCACGTCATGCAGGATCTTCTGGACTTAATTGGGCTGAATAACAGCGCCCGGAAAGAGCTACAACTAATTTTAGCGCACAACAACTCTGGTGCTTCGCGCTGGCGTCAACCTACGAAGATGCTCGTTCTTTTTGTAACTAAAATACGCGCGCGCGGCGCACCAACCTGCGCACAGGCCCTACGCAAAAAAAAAAAAGCTCTTCGTACTGGCGTTTGTCGCCTTGCGCGGCGAATCCCAAGCAAGGCAGAAAGCCCAGGAGCATTATCAGGCATCCTAATAAGCTTAAATTTCAAGAAGCGTCTCATAATTTCGATTGACCGGAATATCATGACGCTTTATATGTACCTAATGTGCCTAAGCATCAACATCCAAAATTATTCCCAATCTTACAGCCCCTCCACACCGCCTTGGGGACAATTGTAAGAGGAAAAAACTCTGCTATGAGCGTCAATACGCCTATACACATCCTAGACGCTACAGCAGGCTGTTATCTGCGATATGAAAACAGTGCTAGCCGACTTTTCAGCTCACGTGATGCTGTCTGGAATGTCCCGTTCTTTTGCCTGGCTCCAGACAATGGAAAGGCCATTGGACAACTCGAATTGCAAGGTGAGTAGCGAATATAGAAGAAGGGTTAAACTCACCTTGTGTATAGGTCGGCGCAGGGTGGGAGTCATTCGCTCTTCTTTGGACTTGAAAGTTCTTCTACAGGTGCAATCGTTTCCATTCCGTAAATTTCAGAGATATTCATTCTGCTGTAGGAGACTTCGCATGCGGGGACATTGGGGTATTTGTATGGTTAATCTCGCAGGCTTAATTTCACATATGCTAAGCCATTATTAGCATTATCCGCCAGAAGGGATCGTGGGGGCGATTCGAGTGCTCCGAAGAAGGATTCCGTGACCTCTTAGGTCAGGGTCAGTTCTATGGCCCCTTAGCAGACCTTGTGACCTCATTTGGCCTGAAGCACAACTCTAGAGATGATGATTACACGATATTTCATCATAGGATGGGTAGCTCTACTGAGAGCGGCAAGCACTACGGTACAGTACATCTACTACTTCCAATGCGCTTGGCTTATACAATGATGAACTAGAATTATGTTATAATATACGCTATGTGTACCGCCATGATCGGACTGGTGAGTACCCATGGTCTTTTCGGCAGACTGCTGTGTACCAGGCAAATTGGGGCTGTGATTACAAATCACGATGGGTTTTCTTCCACCCACCTCAAGCGGTCGAGTCAAGCCTGGGAAGTATATTTTCTGGCCTAGGGTCAGCTGGAACAGCCAGTTGCGCAAAGGAACCGTTATTCTCGCATCTTCTTCTTCTGGTCTCTACTGAAAGCAGCTGGAGGCACTTTCTTGCAGACCTTGAACGCGAGATCGAATCGTTAGTAAGTCGCAGTCCACATAGTAGCAATTTCTTTCTTGCTTACACTGCTAACAATGAATACAGAATGACAAAGCCGTGTTCTCGCGTGTTGTTAAACCCGCTGAATTTGATTACAAGATTACTTTCCATGAGACACAAGAACTACAACTCACCCGGCAACGGTTATATAAAACAAGGACGGTTTTTAAGACCACTCTCGTAACGCTTGATTCTATACAAGATTTCTTCTTGAATAAGGCGGAACAAAGCCAAGATGGCAACCAAATGCTTCACGAGCTCGCTGGCCTTATTTCCAAGTACGGAAGTCATCTTGTATCAATTGGTCGCCTATTAGATATCGCGGATGGGACTATGGCCCTGGTACGTGCAATAAATCCTAGACGAATTGACCTCTAACGGAAACGGTCTAGTTGATGAAGATACTGGACTATAGGCACGACGAGAACATCCGTTTGAATGTATCTGGAACGCGAGAGTTACTAGTTGCCGCTGAGCAAGAGTCAACTATGCTGAAAGAAATTGCGAAGCAAACACAGCAGGACTCAAGGTCGATGAAGATCGTCACATTCATTGCCCTAGTATATCTTCCTGGGACCCTCGTTGCAGTGAGTTTGCTTGCAAAATCATTAAAATTCCCTACTAATTCTTATGTGTTTCCGGACAGTCCGTTTACAGCTCTAATATCGTTGCTGCTGATGATAAAACATATGGCTTTATTCCTGGTCGACATATTCTTTCCTTTTCGATCATCACAACTTTGCTGACCACCATAACTGTCAGTATTGCAATCATGTGGAACAAGAGGCAGTTTCGAACCGTCGGGTCTCAAAGCAATCCAAGCAGTGTAGTGCCAACTCCTTGAATCAAGGAAAAAAGGATATGTGTATTCTCTATAAATTGACAACCTGGAACACTACACGTTACATGTCCCCAGAGGAATGACAACTTTCTCCTCGAATGCTGTTAGAGTTGAGATATTGCCTTTTGCTACTTCGATGTTCTTTCCAGTGTCAAATTCCGAAGTCAAGCATTTTTTAACAACGTCCTCGTAGATAGATCCCATTGTTGACCGTAGCCGGGGTACATATCTCTTCAAAAGAAATATTTTCAATGCTTCCGGACTCTGATCTTCCTCACTTTTCATCGCTGCCGCCAAAGTGCTGAGGGGACGCCAAAGACCAAGCTCGAGAAGAACCAAACCTAAACTGTAGTAATCATAGGTGTGTTGAAATCGCGCATCGTCTCGAAGATATTCTGGGTGTGAGTAATCCATCTGTTCGGGATTCTGGTTTGGACCGTGCGTAATAGCATCTGGACTATCAGGACGACTGTGATTGAACCCGATCAGATAAGGCGTCGTGATATCTGCTGTCTTAGGAGTGGCGTTGTCACAAGCAAAGCAAATATTGAGAGAAGAGATATCCTTGTGAAGCCAACTCACTTTATGAAATTGCAAGATTGAGTTAGCAAGCGCATTGGCAAGCCTGAAAACATTCCCAAGAGAAGGACGAGCCGCAAAAGCTTGGGCTGGAATCTCATTCAGCAGCTGTTTCAAGGTCTTCAGTTGGGCTGCAGATTTAGGAAGGCTGAATACCAGCCCAAAGGAGTGTTTTTCCTTCGCATGGTAGAAGCCCATGCAATGGAGAACTGAAAAGCCCTCTGGTTTGGGCTCGATGTGCAGAACGCTTGCAAGGGCTTGAACACGCTGAAACAACTCTTCCCCTACATTTCCCAGCCATTTTCGGTCGTATTGTATCTGCTCGACCAGGACTTGTGTTTCGCCTTCGTCGGCGAGAACAGCCAATTCAGACTGGGAGCCGAACGCCCGTTGAACCTTTATTTTGCCACCATCTAGTTCCTCTGCAGGGCTCAATCCTAGAATAGGTGCATTTTCCTGTTGCGCAACGACTTTTGCTGCTGCCAATACAGTGAAGAATGCGCCCGCAGACGGCGACTGAGTGTCATAGATATTGGATTGACTATTTCCTCTGATATCTTGTAATAGCCCCATCTCAACTCGGTTGTATAGCTTTGAACGAGTAGCAAAGTTAAGCCCATCGACAAGTCGATCGACATTTCGTGTAAGCTGCCGGATTGACCCAATCGTCGGGTGTATGCCGATGCTTTCGAGACCACACAACGTCAAATCTAGCTCAGAAAGATGGTTGCTGAGTGTTGAGAAGTCCACATTATCACGTGTGGCATTTTTGATACTTGACCAATTTCCCTTATCGTCCTGAAGCCCGAGTAGTAACGTCCAGATTCTTAAAGTGTTGAGCTCAATGTTGATACGATTGAACTCGACGGGCATTGCATACTTTTCAAGTCTCGAGAGGACCGATAGACCCTGAACCTTCAAGGTTGCAAAATTCATTGATGTTACCAATGAAGAAGCCGTGGGTCGTTGGTCTTTATCAACTTGCAAGGCAGAACTGATAAGTGTGAAAATTGGCTGCCAGGAGGGATCCGCTTCGTGTTTTAGATCCTGAACATGGGAGAGGACAAAGGGATGGTTTTCACCGCCGCGGTGAAAATAGTAGAATGTTACAGCTCCAATTCGATGCTTCCGGCCCTTTCTAAAGTCATCCAGTTTTTGAGGGCCTCTCAGTAGATATGTGGCAATATCAAGCGCGATCGTCCCTAGCGCCCAGACATCACTTTTGCGACCGATTTGAGAAGCCTTGTATCCATCATCGAAATCAAGACATTCCGGAGCATTATGGTAGTTCATACCTCGGAAAAGAGTCTTTGAATCACCGTCAACCGATTTCAGTCTTGAAAGTCCAAAATCAGCAAGAAGAAAAGTCCCATTCTTGATGAGTACATTGGCTGGTTTCAAATCGTGATGACATCCAATGCGCTCAACATCGAGCTCTAAGACGTGGAAGTCATGCAACGTTGCAAGAGCTGAAGACAGGCCTTGGAGTGCGATGAAGAAGGATACATCACTACTCCAAAGCGGCGGTCTCGTATCTCTTCTGAGAAGTTCGTTGAGATCGTATTCAGCCGGTTCGAAGAGAAGGTTGTAAGTATTGCGATGTTGGAATGTGGTCACCAAACGAACAATGTTTGGGTGCTGAACAAGGCGTAAGGTACTAAGGACATCACCTTCTTGCTCATGATTCTTGGAGGAGCCAAGCTGGATGCACTTTCTGACCAACTTCACTGCCTACTGGTAATCAGTATTGATATGTCATGAAACCGTGCCTTATACGTACTGGGCTATCTTTTTTTGTTTCTTGAATGCCTTGATGTTGCGCATGCAACGTGACCTCGGAAACGACGCCAAATGCACCTTCACCAATAGGCAAACTTTGCACGAAAGGCAGGACGACGAGGTTTTCTAATTTCCGATTTGATAAATCATGGCGAAATATTGGAGCAATGAATATCCACTGGCCGTCATAAAATGACCTTCCTGCGGCCTTCCCTAGAAGTTCTTGAAGAGTAATTTCGGAAATTGGCAACTTTGCATCCAGCTCTCCTTCAAGAAACTGGTCATTTTCGATGAAGTTCAAGAACAAATCCAACTTGCCTTCAATGACGAGTATCGCAAATATCCTTTTCGCGCCGGAGAGTACAATACGAATCACTTCTTCTTGTTTCCATATCTCAATGGTTGATTTCCGCAAGGTTGCTCGCACAATATCCTCCGTAAACAGTTGCTCAAGCTCACTTGCAGGCACAAAGGAAGCGGACTCGAAGTTGCGCGTCTTTAGACCAATCACTTGATCTCTAATAGACTCCATGATGGTGTCTTGGAACGCCTAATCATATACACGGCACCCCTCAACTTCCGTCTTGAGTACAGGTCAGTCAATTATCTAAAATATGGGCTGGGAATCCCTCACGTCACTAAGTAATTCGGGCACCGTGAGAATGTAAGCGTCTGTCAATATCTACAGGTCTGTCAGCCTTGTAAATGAGAGGCAAGTCGACATAGCTACCTCGATCTTGTACCCGTCTTGGCCAAATTTAGAATCAAGTAGGGCACTCAGTAAGCTAAGCTCTAGATAGCGTTTCTCTATCTTCTGCACGTGCATAATGTTCAAATGTTGGTTTGATGGTCCAATTGTGAAAGTGCCCAAAGTCGACTTGACAGCGGAGTCGGGAGGTTTAGGTGTTTTAAGGATTCGGCCTCCGCCAAGCTGTAGGCCAGCGCATCATCCGCATGGAGCTGTGGCTGCATACTATGCATGCTAGGGTCTGCGTTGATGCCTAAAAACTAGCTCACATCTGATATTTTTCCGGTGAAGATATGCAAGGTTGATTCCTATGCTCGTGGCTGAGATGTGCGGGGTTGCTCTGTCCCACGTCAGCATCACCCGAGCGTGCTTCTCATCGTGTACGTTTCAACCTGAAGCCTACAGTGCACGTACCCCTTCAGTCAGGATGTCTGCAAACCACGAGACAGCGTACCTCAATACCCGATATTTTAGCGAAATTTCCTTACGGTCGACGCAAACTGCAACGGCTCTCTATGACATCATCACATTTCTTGCTAGCCTCCAGCAGTGGAAGGTTGATATATTACCAATCACATGGCAGGCAGCTCAAGGGACTATTGGCGTTGGGGCAACAAGTCAGGTTGATGAAGCTTCGCAGACTGTTCATCGTAGCTTCGCCTTCAAACGGCTTTCGAGTCAGCACAAAGAGTCGGCAGTAAAGGAAAGATCCCTTCGAATGGTTTTGAATGAAATTGCCATCCTTGGCCACCCAAAAGTACGAGAGCATCCCAACATCATTGAGTTAGAAGGCGTATGCTGGGATGTTGGATCCGAAAGTGAAGTTTGGCCCGTCTTAGTCTTCGATAAGACTCATTGGGGAGATCTTTCGGAGTTCATCGACAAGCCTGAATGGAAGACACTGACAGCAACTTTGCGAATGAATGTTTGTTCAGATATAGGTCGGGCAATCACATTTATGCACGACCACAGTAAGTGTTCCTGTAATCACGCCAGCATATCTCAGAAACAAGCTTAACCCTAGAAGAAATAGTTCACGGTGATATTAAGCCAGAGAATGTACTGATATACAAGGATGGCACTGGTGTATTCACTGCGAGGCTAACTGACTTTGGCTATTCGACACGGTTCATGGACACTTACGAGAATATCTTCATGCCCAAATCATGGCCATGGTATGCCCCAGAACATCATCATCGGGGTTTCAGGCCAGAGAAAGCACAAAATATGGACATGTTCTCGTTTGCAATTCTTAGCTTATGGATTATGTATAGGCCGTACCTATCTGGGACTATTCCTCTACCCTCCGTACTGTCATGGGCGGCAGAATACATCGCAAGTAAAACCGAAGAGTTGGATAGATGGACTCTTGAAGAGCTCAAAAGACGAGATGAGCTTGTGAAATTCGCTCACCAGGTAGTGTCCACGGATGCAGGCCTGGACAACTCAGCCAAATCGGGACTTCAAGGATTCTTTGGCACCATGTTACAGTGCAACCCTAACCTCCGGAACACGGAATTCCCGTCAAATGAGTGAGATGCATTCCGACTGTTAGAATTTCCTGGTACTAAAACCGTAGGTCAACGCTCGACACTTTAGATGTGCTACACGAAGTTGCGCCACAAATCAGCTTAAACTTCCAGGTAATCTGCTTACCCTGCATCAAACTATAGCTAATTTTATAGCTTTTGGGTTGTCTTGAAGCGTTGTATCGCTCTGATTACAGAATCCGACGGCATATCAGGCATTCATTAGAGGAACGTGTACTTCGTCAAACCAACATCGATGGAGGATCAATAGACTTGAATGCGATGTTCCAGCTGGCCCTGTGTTATAAGATTGGATTCGGCGGTAGCGCAGATGAACAAAGAACGAAATCGCTATTACTTCGTTGTGGTCGAAACGAAGAGGACCTAGAGATCATTCTCATTCAACTAAAGTCTCGAGAAGTGAATAGCATAGCATTCCCTGGAATCATATATACCACTCTAAACAACATGGGGGATATCACAACACAGGATCTAGTTGGCCAGTACCGCACATGCGGTGTTCTTGAAGATGCTAAAAACGAAATTAAGAGAGACATCGAAGGCATACGAAGCTCGCTCGGCATAGGCAATGCCTTTTGGACGACCAGCACATCGCTACTTGCAGATATTTATTTCGAAATAGGGCAACCGGATGAGTCTGAATACCTATTTGTCGAAGTCATGCAAGCTCTGGACGATATATTCGGCCACGAACATGAATTTACCTTGACTGCATCGTCAAATGTGGCCATTTCACTTTTCGCCCGAGGAGCCTTCCATGATGCAGAAGAGATACAATCACGCATATTGAAAACCAAGAGAGATAAACTCTTGCGGAAAAGATTAGATAGTGCACTAAACAGCAGATCAAGAGGAAGTTATATTAATCAATTAGATGACGTCTCGATCGAAGTGAATGATCCGGTACACATTAGCCCTAAGGCACAGACTAAAATTTCAGGCTTAAGCGCTCGGATTACAGAAGCTCTGGAGCAACGCGAAATTGGTAAAGCAGATGCGCTTCAACTGGAAACATTGAAAGTCATACAAGAAGTGGCAGGGCCAGACCATCAGAACGCATTGAGCGCCTTGCATGGTCTTATAGATAAGTTCCTCAAACGAGGGCAATGGGACGAAGTTGAGCGTTTACAGAAAGAGGATATTCAAATTCACACCAGAAAATTTGGCCCTCAACACTCCAGGACACTCGGATGTATCTCTAATCTAAGCTTGTCTTTCGCACGGCAGGGAAAATGGGACGAGGCGCAACAGCTTCAGGAGCAAGCTCTACATACGAGCCTCACAAGTCTAGGGCCCGAACACCACGTCACGTTAGTGATCATGGCTAATTTAATGTCCTCGTATAAGCAACTTGGGCGAGACTGCGATTATGCCAAGCTCAGAAGACAATTAGAGGACAGCTATATAGAGGAACTCAGCGAGCGTCTCGTAGACCGCGGAATCGCCGACAGTATGGCGAACCTGGCGTTAACTTACCGAGCTCTGGGGCGGATGAAGGAAGCCGAAGAGCTTCAGCTGCAAGTTCTTGAAGAAAGGGAACGAAGATTGGGGGTTAAACATCCAGCAACACAACAAACTTTGACTGAACTGTCTTTGATCCGAGAAAATATGAAAAAAAGACAAGAAGATAGTTGAATAAGCTTAGTGCTAGCGTCCTTGAAATTACGAGAATAATAATTGGTTTTTTAGATACAAGAAACTGCTACTGCCGCTAACTTGTGATTGGATTACAGCCGTGTTTTCCATCTCCATTTGCCTTACCAGATAAGCGGAGCCTCGCTTGTGAACCACGTTAGAGCTTAAAGAGTAGAGACAATAAGAATTTCTGTTAGGATTATCTTAGTAGGAATATCGTTTTTAACTAGGATTTCCTTAGCTACTAGCTTAGCTGCTCTAATTCTACTTTAGAATCTAATTACATACAATGCCGGCATATACCATACCAATACGATGTTGGGCAATGGACGATCGACTGACATATTGGCCAACAGTGTGGAGAATGCTATTAGGCTTGCAACTAGTCGACTTAGTATAGTCACTGTCCTACAAGAGCCTATCGCCGATGAAGGACTGTATAACAAAATGGCACAGCGGCCCCATACTTCGCGACGTGGATGCGCTTATCGGAGAAGCATCGGACGGAAGATACACTCTTCAGGCCGTCGCTATTCTTGACACTCGGATCATGCTCAGCAAGAAGACGAGAGCACGCTTGTCTTTGACAGATGATATCTTCGAGGCAGCCTACAACGTATTCCAGCAGGTGGTTGAGATTAAGCAACCAGGTGTCATCCTAACCTTGCAATGTCAGGCAAGCGCGGCCGAAAATACACTTTCTTCGAGAATTAGATCGAGGCTCGGCGTAGGCTCTATGCGTATCCAGGATCGCTACGCGACTCTGGTCCAGGGCTTCCATCCTAGCAATTTTCTGAGATATGCACGTGATGACGCTGAGCGTTCGCTACTCCGCCGGCGTCTCCGGGGCCGCTTCGTTGTTGCCTTTGAGCAACTTAACGGGAATGACCCTCTTCAACGAAATTCGTTGTCCGCCGTGTCCGCCTTGCCAGCCGTCTTCACAGCGTGCAAGAGCCCTGAGAAAAAAGATGAAACTTATTGCACAGATCTATCTTCTCGACTTAGAGTACTCTGCGCTACAGCCAGATAAGCAGCGCAAGTGCTTTAACCTATGCACCGCTCCATTGGCATTGGCATCTCGGCAAGGACAGCTATCGAGCGGAAGTTGTCGCTTGAACCCCAAGTCGATGTTCAATTATCGTAACTTAGCAGTGATGCGATGCGACACGAGCCGCGCAGCGCTGACAATACTAGCATTCAATCAATTCATCCAGCCAGCGCACGTTGCAGCTAGACTTTTTGTATCTCGATTGCGCCGAGGAGTGAGCAATATCTCCATATTGCATATGCACTGCGTGCAGGACGAATGCAATCCAGTGAAACCATGCAGTTGGGACTGTTACAAGCGAAGGGCGTGCGGTAAGTTGATTGCAGCCTCTGATAGTCTTAGGCTTGCACGCAGAACCGTTACGATCATCAGCGTGCTTTGTCGGTAAGACTTGGGGTCTCGATCAGCGACTTCCTATCCACCAGAAGTGCATTGGCGTCAGCAGCTTGCACCGCAAGTGCACAGAGAGATGCAAGACCGTCAACCGCTTATCCTTCATCTGCAGAGAGTATAGCTGGTGAAATTGCTTCCAAGGACTGAGAGGAATTTGGTAACAATGGCTTGGGATCAATCGAGCCATTGACCGATACGTATTGAACCTGAAAATGACTCGCTTGCAATGCTGCATTCTACCATCAAGATGGCGCTCAAACGGTAAACGGCGGATTTACGCTTACAACGAATTCCAACGCCAGGTCACTGGCCTGCATTACGGTCTTGGGGAGATTTTCATGCCAAGACCGCGTTTGATTGCAGATTAACAACGTCGCGTAGGCGTCTCGTCCGATGCTAGTCCTAGCATTCTCAACCACACACGACGTAGTTCGACTGAATGGTATTTCATTGTCTTGAATTCCGAGGCTATCGTTGCATGGGAACTATTAATTGAATCACGTCCTAAAAGTGTACAAAAGACCGCCTACGTGATGGAACGAACACAGGTGCTGGGATATTGAGTCACTGGTTTTGAAGTTTGGTGTGCATAGAATTGCGCATAGGTCTTGGTCCCATGCTTCGCTGGTTGCCGCATGCGGTAGTCGCAAAAAGGCCCTCCGCCAATCCCTGTGTCCATAAACTGCCATCACTATCTCGTGTAACGAGCACCTCGCTCTCTTTCGAAGAACAAGAGCCATCACTCAAAGCTGGGCCATTCATGCAAGACTTCGGGTCTACTTATCTCACAACACGCCCTCCCAGTTATCGAGAATAACTCAGGCGCTTTGATTGGATTCCATCATAACTTCGTGCAGGATATAGCCGCCGAATCCGGAGATTCCATGTTCCCGAAGTCTCACGGTAAATGCTAAGTAGTTCCAATTCGCTGGGTAAGCGCCTTGTCCTACACGACACATGTTCGGCCCTGTCACTGTTGCCTAGGCGTAAAACACCCCGCACCAGCCTGGTACCTTTCAGATAGCCTACATTCCCCTAAGTTTAAAAAGTGTGTTGTGATTACTCCACGATTCATCACAATGGTAACTATGACGAAAGCTATGAAGAAAAGTAATGAGGCTACGCAGCGCCCCAGCCAGCCACGTTCGTAGGATGCAAGGATTAACTTTATTATAGGAAAAGCAGTGCTCGCCGCAAGTGTGAATGGCCCAGCAGTCGACGAAACTGTAGCCCAACCCCAGGAAGAGTCTCCGCCCATCATCAAAGAGCCCACGACCTCGTAAGCCTATTATCACCGCTCTCAGATCTGGCTGCATCTTACTAATCAAGCCTATAGTCCCTACACCAGCATTCCTGTCACGATCGATGTTGGGCCCGGAAATGCCACCTTCCACGTATCAAAGGACGTCCTTCGGTCGCCAAAGTGGTCGACCACCATTGCTGGAGGAAATATCCCGTTGTCAGGCGTAAGTGCGGACACGGGACATACGCTCGCGCACTACCTCTACACGGGTACATACCAAACACTCGGGCCAGAAGATCCAACTTCTGAAACACGGGCGGCTTCCAATTTCAAGCAGGCATTTTTGGTATATGTTCTTGCGTCAGAATATGAGCTACCTGGCCTAGAAACACTTGCGGTAGAGCAGCTTGAGGCCTACGGCAAAGATTTGAGTCTCGTGGAGGTCTTGAACGAAGTTAGGAATCAGTTCTGTGAACTGAACGACACAAGCTGGTTGCACAAATACCTGCAGTACAGGGCAGAGGAGCAGTTCAAAGACGACTATACCGTTTTTACGAGCAAGGAGTTTGCTGTAGACCTCAGCAAGCGCGTATTGGATGGATTCATGATGCGTCAGGTGTTGCAGCTATTCAGCGAGAAGCTTACGAGCACACTGCAAACACAGAAGGTCCCCGAAGGAGCGAAATTGAAGCGTACGCCGAGTCCAACTGCCTCTAAAGTCTCACAAGATTGCGCATATTGCTCTGGTTTCCAAGATGCACGTGCGTCTGCTCCAGAAATGGAGGTCTCTTTCGAGTTTCCTGCGGCAGCCTCAGGCACGGAGCGATGCGAAGACGACATAATATCACTTGAAGATTCGTGTGAGAATGACTGCTCGCTGCCAGATGATTCAGCTGAGGAACCACCACTACCGTCTCCGCCTTTTGATGAGCCTTTCTCAGAACCAACCCCTGAGCCCACAGACGTCAGCTATCCTTTCTCCAGTGCATCTCCTCCCAAAGAAAAAGAAAGGCCGGTCGGACCCGATGACGAGATCCCACCCTTTTCGTTTCCGTTTTCTTTTTTGAGGAAGGATAAACATTTATTGAAGAAAGAGAGGAAGGCTAAATGGGCGGCTGTGGTTGAGGACGAAGTTCCTTCACCTCCTCCACTTCCTGAACTTGAATCTGAACCTGAGCCAGTCGAAGAGGTACCATGTGAGGCGCCAGTGCCTGAGCCGGCCAACGAGGCGCCATGTGATGAGCCGGTGCCAGCGCCTGAGCCTGAGACAACCGAAGAGGTACCATGTGAGGCGCCAGTGCCTGAGCCGGCCAACGAGGCACTATATGATGAGCCGGTGCCAGCGCCTGAGCCTGAGACAACCGAAGAGGTACCATGTGAGGCGCCAGTGCCTGAGCCGGCCAACGAGGCACTATATGATGAGCCGGTGCCAGCGCCTGAGCCTGAGACAACCGAAGAGGTACCATGTGAGGCGCCAGTGCCTGAGCCGGCCAACGAGGCACTATATGATGAGCCGGTGCCAGCGCCTGAGCCTGAGACAACCGAAGAGGTACCATGTGAGGCGCCAGTGCCTGAGCCGGCCAACGAGGCACTATATGATGAGCCGGTGCCAGCGCCTGAGTCTGAGCCTGAGCCTGAACCCTCAGCATCTAACCTTCGAGCCGAGGCCGAGACCTCCCCAGTAGAAGCGCCAATTCAATTAGATGATCCCGAGGCAGAGCCAAAAGAAGCAAACACCATCTGTCCCTGGCGCAACATCCACATGGCGAATAGCGGCTGGAAGGATTGCCAGTTGTGTTCGACGCTGCTAGCGGACATGGCGAAGCTGTGGGCCAGGCACAATATATAAAGAGCCGGTCGCTTGATTTTGGCGATATGGCACAGAAGTCTAGGAGTGAGGCTATAAGCTAGGCGAGTATAGAAGACTTGATATGGCTAGGTATATTTGAATAAGAAAGAGATTGATTATGGAGAGTAGCAACTACGTGCTTAATGTCCGTCCCTGTGTAGAGAGCCGCCCCGTGTGGCGAGCCAATTTAAGGTGCTTTGACTTCAGAGCAATGTTGTCGTCGCACAACATCTACAATTTGGTTGATCCTACCTGAGTTTTATAGTTTGGCCATTCAGGACTCGTGCGACCTTTGCTAACCACAAAATTACGCTTGCGTTGTGGCCCTCGCCCACTATTTTGCGGAGAGCTTCCTTTTAGCCGCATCAAAAGACACCTCCACCGCAGCGCCACCAGGACTCCTAATGGTCATAGTATAGCATTACCCGAGTCTCGACACCTCGCAAAAACGCTGATAAGCCATCAGCGATGAGACTCGATGTGGCTGCCCTGTGACCATGATTCACGCAGGGTCGCTACGCTGAGGGGTACTTCCAATCAAAGGATGGACAATCCCAGCTTAGCGCCATATTGATAAGATAATCAAGAGGGTAATTTTCGTCGTATGTAAGCAGATCCGGCATTGTGGCCGATCTGTTTATGGCTGTGTAGTGATTAGCGCGGGCCCTCACGATCAGAGAGAAACTTCCGGCATCACAAAAGAGTCCACCTCTTTCAAACGACACCTCCACATCAAGCACTGCAATTTTAGCGTCGACGAGGGATCTGTCTCTCGAAGCACTTAAGAGCCAATCGAGTGTGTTAGTTGCGTCGATCTTGTTCGCTCGACGACATAAGTTGAATGTCCTCAAGTTTTCCGTTGCGCAGAGCAGGCAGTCATGAATGTGATTGAAACATTTGGGTTGCACAATTATATTGCTGCTTATGTTCTGATGGAATGCAAAAGGGAATGGTGGTTTAATTGGAGCATCAATAATAAGTTCCCCTCCAAAAATGCCCTACAGTGACTAGCGAAGTTGGCTTCCGCCCCGAGCGCACGGCGACTACCCCTCACCCGCATGCTAGGCCTGTTGGCAAAGAGCTATCCTATACATGGGCTAGAGAGTTACTGCCTTTGACTATTTACCAACTTACGTGGTCTCGTGCATTACGATGATTACCCCATCCATAATATCAGAGGGCTTGATTTTCTCTGGCTCGGAAAAACTATTGGAATCGGGCAAAAGGAGGGACTCAGGCAAAAGTATGGTATGCATCGCAGCACTTTGCATCACGGTGGTTTCGCAGCCTGATCGAATTTCACCCCACTCGGGGATCATCAGAGTATCCACTGTCGGTGTGTGTCTTGCCTTGCCGCCTCAGGCATCAACACGTGACCGGTACATATTTGACAAAACCCCCTCAATCCTTTGCACCTCAACTTCAATACACGATGTACGTAGCTAGCTAGCCAACCAGAATCAAGCTACTGTTTCCTCCAGTCCTTACACGGTGTCTCGCCATTTAGTGTCATATACATATATGCAGACGCTATGGGCTTTGAGTATCTACCCTTTGCTTCCGGTGGCCAGCAGATCCGTCTACTCACCCTGAATTCAGGCCGTTGGGACGACGAAATAGATTGTACCCTTACAACTGTCCCCTTTCCCGACACAGGGGTTGAATATGAGGCTCTTTCATATACATGGGGCGATGCCAAAGCTAAGCGTTCTATTCTTCTGGACACCCATCTTTTCGGTGTGACGGAAAATTTGTGGTTAGCGCTGCGTCGCCTGCGAGATCCTCTGCTATCTCGCACCATCTGGATTGACGCAATCTGCATTAATCAGGGCGACGATGTCGAAAAATCATATCAAGTCTCAATAATGGGGCAGATTTATCAACAATGTAAGGAAGGGCTTCTATGGCTCGGAGAAGATCTCACTACAGTGCGAAAGGAGTCACCATCAGTCTCCGAAACCGGAAAACTTGCATTCGAGCTGCTAGAGATATTTGCCTCTGATAAGCACCTGCACGATATGCCATGCTTTCTTCATGGCGATATCTTGGAGCTGAGACCAACAGAGGAGTTCAAGCCTCACTTCGAAGCCACGGCCCGGCTATTTGAGCTTCCATGGTGGAGGCGGATATGGATTGTGCAGGAATTAACATTACCCGGAAGAGCCACATTTATCTATGCTTCGGAGAAATGCTGGTACGAGACTTTTGAGCGCTCGATTCGGCTGTTTGCACAGCACTGTAAAACATGTTGTGCCGACTATTACGCACGCTGTCGAGCTACAGACCCGTGGACCTGGCGCGTACTTGATCCCTTAATTGGAGTATTGCATAGCCTTGTTTCTATACGGAATCGCAGATGGAACAAAGATCCGCTGCCTTTGGTAGAATTACGGCTTGTGCTTTGCTCGTCGTTTGCCTCAGACCAGCGCGACCTGTTCTACGGCCTGCTCGGCTTCATGTCCGATGAAAACCAAGGAACTAACTCATTTGTACCTGACTATTCACTAGATCCTCGTCAGGCAATAACGGAATTGGTGGTGAAGTACATTCGACGCTCTCAAAGTCTGTCTATCCTCTATGGCCTCCGCTGTCCTTGGGATCATTCTGCCAAGTTGATGCCGACCTGGCTGCCTCAGTCCTGTATCGCTACCCTACCAAGCGATTGGGCTGGCTTCAGTGAACGTCGTTTCTGGCGTGCACTTTCGTTCAACACCTCTCGAAATCTCCCACCGTTGGATGTGAGCCTCGGCCTAGAATCATCTCTCTTCTTGAAAGGTTTGAAGTTGGATGAGGTCCAAGATGTCGGTACTATGTACGAGGCTGCGCTTGATCTCGGTAAGACCGTCCGCGAGTGGGCTGCGCTGGCCGGGCTCTTGGATACGATGCGCTGCTGGCCGAAAGACACCCCGCCTCGCGCAGGGTCACTTGCAGATGCCTTCTGGAAGACCATTGTGTGCAACCGGGTCGACCTGAATAAGGCCGATGGCCGACGACCCTTGTTCCGTGCGTTAGTCGACGAAGACTACCCCGCGATGCGTGAGTGGCTAGCGGCAGTTTTGGAAGCGGCTGCACCACCACCGCCACTCGACGCTCGAGACGGATCCACAGAGAAGCAGCAACCGCTTCCGCCTTTACCGGCCTTTTGGAGTTACCTCTCTGTCGATCAATCGCTAGGCTACCGAAAATTGTTCATCACGAAGAATGGACTTGTTGGTTTAGCACCTCACCTTGTTGAGCCTGGAGATCAAATTTACGTGCTCGTTGGAGCCAATGTGCCATTTATACTTCGGCCACGGAAGAGTGTCGATATGGATTTGAATCAAGCAGAGGGTTTGAATTCTTTTACTGTAATTGGTGATGGATATGTGCATGGGACTATGGAAGGAGAGGCGCTGGAAGGTGTGACGGAGAGTGGGTTTACAACTATCAAACTTTTTTGAAATGACGATGCGACCCGCAAGCCACTTTTTTCACCAAGTAGACACTTTTCCAGAGCTAAATTTACGGGTTGGCTTACTATAGTATGGTTTTCCTATTCATATTTGTCTATTATCTGATCGTTCCACCGAAGTAGTGGTTCGCTAGCGGCGTCGCCTCTTGTGGTAAGACTTCGTAAAATTGTGCTCTGTCGAAAGCGCAATTTAGGGCATGTGTCATCACTGTGACATACTAAGACGAGTAAAATATCGTAGGCTACGACTATAACGTACTATCTAGACGGAGAATAGCTCTCTGCCAAGCTGCTCAACGTGCACTGGCAGCTCAGAGCAGTCGCCTGTGCGCTCAGGGTGGAAGCCGATTTCGCTAGCGACCGCACCGATAAGCACAAGTTTAAAGCCTGTAAAGATTTGACTCTGGTAATTTTAGTAGTCAATATTTCTGTTATTTATCGTCGAACGCTACCTCTGAGCCAACGCTGGAGGATCTCATCCTCAGACAACCTCTACTACATTGGCACGGCGTTCACGGCGATGGCAGGAACGGCGATGCCAAGACATGGCAAGCGCAAAGAAACAGCAAAAAGTCTATATAATTATATAGTCTATATCTCCATAAACTTGATGATCGCCGAGTTCAGCATTTGAAATTGTGCATCTGGTTCTCCACACAGGGACGAACATTAGTAGTTTTTGAACCCCTCCGCCCCTGGATCCTAAAAGCTTGATAACTTCGTAACTAGTGGTTGGAATCAAATAAAAAGTAGCTCGTTTTAAAGCCCTTGTCTTCTTTATTTTTATGATATGTCTGATTACGTAATCCTAATGTTGCAGGCGTGGTAGCCATTGGGGTCATTATGGGCACAACTACAGGCCTATGCAACGTGTATGTGATGTGAGGACTTATTATAGTGATATTTTGGTCGTTGGGTCCGTTGGGGCCACATTGTAGGTCACAGTACGACCATGCTACTCCAACTATTTTTTTTTGGCGACTTAATAAATATCGGTGTCAACATGTCTGCTGCTACAATTACGCGAGCCGCCGCAATCACACGAGTGGTTGGTCAGTCAGGCCGTCGTTATCTAGTTGAACGGGTTTTGCAGGACAAACCTGGGAACCAAGGACGCATATATCTTGCAACGTGAGTATGGCTAGATATCATGACACGGTCTTCCACAAAAGACTAAAAGTACTTTAGATCCGGCGAACAGAAATACATCTTGAAAAGTGTTGCACCGCGTGACTTTGAGTACTTCCAAAACATGTTCAACGACCTTCGGAGCTCACCCTACATACGTGTGTCCGACGATGCTATACCTGATGAATCGATGTTCGCATACAAATGTCTTCGGGATCACCTCCTTTTCTTCCCCTAGGGCAAAAACGTCGCACTACCCATAACTAAAAGAATTCTACGGGATGCACTGCGAGGGATAGCGACTATGCATGAAAAAGGCATTATACATACCTATATCAAAGCGAACAACATCTTGATAGATTGGAAAGAGAAGGACGGTCAGATAGAAGTTGAGAAGGTACAAGTAGCAGATGTTGAGGATGCAGTGTACGTACCTGAAGACTCTATTATCCGCGGACGACAAGTTGGCAACTGGATGTGGCGCATGCGTCCGCCGACGTACACAAACCATCAGACATGTTCTCGTTCGGTCTTGTGGTAAGCCTTACCCTAGGCCCCGCCATATATCAAGCCACTAAAAATGTAAATTTGTAGTGCATCTACGCTGTCACGAAGCAAGTTGTGCTCGCGGTCGATGAAGGGGAAATCCCCGAGGGCATTGGACTCTTGGATATTGTCCTCGAACGCCAGCTTTCTTACTTTGCCGATCTGGAGGGCATCGAAGGGCTGATACAATACCTGGGCGAAAGCCCTTGGGCTCAGCTTATCGCTATGATAGCGGCGGACTTTACTACGGATAATCCAAGGCGGCCATTTGGAATATGGGAGGGAGAAGGTATAGATGCTACGTTCAAGGATCTGATTGTGCGAATGATGAACGTGGACCCCAGGCGACGGTTGACAGCTCAAGAGGCATTGGCGCACAAATGGTTTTCAGATGTTGCGTAATGCTGACGTACAGGAAGTGCGCCTTTCCAAACCCCTCCAGTAGTAAAATGAAGCACGCGTCGAGTAGGCCAAGCAGTAAATGTAACAACGCAGCAATTTCGCCGACGAATCTAGTCTTTCTTCCTTTCATCACTAAAATGACTCACTCTACGCATAACCAAACTACAGCCCAGCGCTGATTTGGCTAATGGCCAGTCCGCATCAATCAAAGCGCTTAGTTTGGTGTGCAGCGAACAGTCAGCTTTCGACAACAATAGCCGTAATAACCGTCAGAGTATGGTTGCTTCAAACTAGAGGGATTCTCCTACCATTGCTAAGAGAGCATACTATAGTGATGTGATACAGCTCTGATGTACTGCATGTAGTTACCTCATCCCTGATGAACTCGCCGTACCACTTCATTCAAATACTCAATGCGTTCGACTAGGCGGTTCCCGCGCAGCGTTAGCACCCCAGAACATCCAAGGGGATCCCTTCCTATTATACTTAGCATAAGACGAAACGGGCACGGTAAGAAATACGAAGTAAACTGAAGTAACCCACGATGGTCGCGTGAAGTGTTCCATGCACGTAGCTCAATATTGGATTGTCTTCATGACATACACTGCCAGTGGAAATACGCATACTATTAGGTTACTTTCATTCCTATGGAATAAATGCGGACGTCTACTGACGATAAGAATGAAGACAAGCCGGTGGCCGATGCGAAGGACAATTTCGTCGCCATCGCATCGCAAACCGGGTGAGGGTATTTAAACAAATTTTCTAATCATCAATATCTTAACAGGGGAAATCGAACACATCACCGGGGGTAAAGTTAGCTTGATTCCGTCACTACTCCATGCTCCTAGCCAGCGCCCAGAGACTGTCTAGCTTTGTCCGCGCGAGTAATTCGCGTGCCTCACCGGCTGTCTCGCACATTTTCGAACCCCATTTGCGGAACGAGTGCTTCTTTACCTCGCCTTCGAAGATTAGTATGCACTTGTTGGACGAATTATCTTTCAAGTTCCCTTGCTCATCTGTGGCATGCATCCAGCGAGGATCTGATGCTTGCTTCTCCGCCTGTGCGTCCGTTGGTGGTGCGTTATCCTTCCAGTTAATTCGTTGGAGCATAAGCTTTTTATATTTGGTGACGGCGTGGAGGCCGCCTTCGACGATGACGAGGTTCAGTTCGGGATTGAAAATGGTAACGCCGGTGAGGCCGAGTTGTTTCGCGTTCAGATCAATCTGATATCGATGCTTGCCGTATGCGAGGGTGTTGACTTTAAAAACGCACATGTGCAGGCCTTTCTGTGCGTCTTTTGCTTGATTTGCGGCCAGTTTGGCATGATGTTGCTCCTTGGAAAGTTTGCGGTCTTGGTTTGCCGCAACGTGATCGTCGTTGCGTTGCTGAATCTGAGACTCAACAAGCATCTCCACGGCAGTTGGATCCGCAATAGCTTGCTCGCCCATGACGCGCATCATGTTTCCACGCTTGACTTTTGGCGGTGGAGGCGGCTCCAGACCGAGGCGAACTTTCGCTTGATGTTCCTTGAGGTCGGCCGCTCGACGCATCCTCCGAAGCTTCTGCTGTTCCTTGGTTGTAAGGTACATAGGCTTGACCTCCACCAGTCGCTGGTCCTGCGGTGCCTTGAGGAGCGGGGGATGCTGCACGTAGACGGTGATGATGGAGTCTTCAGTGTCGATCTTGACCCCGCCGGGCTCGTTGATGCACTCGTAAGTCTTCTCGCTCACAAGACCCTCGTCCCACCATTCTATGTCGGGGGGCTGCTGCACCAAGAAGCCACGCTCGCTGTTCTCGTCCAGGCCTGCCCGACGCGCCTGCAGGGCCAGCATCCTCTTGATCTGCTCCAGACGATCCTGGGCACGCAGCTTGGATGCCTGGTCCAAGTACTTGCCATGGTCGTTGAACACAATAGTCCTCGGTCCGCGACTGCCGCGAACTTGGCCCGCCGTCTTGGGGTCAAAGTATGGGTTTTCCAGCCCTTCTTCCAGCGGCTGCCTTGCTTTTGCGACTGCCTTCTTTGGATCCGCGGCGGCGGCGGCGGTTTCGGCCTCCGGGCGACGATTGCCCTGGGTTGTAGGGAACTTGGGCGCGGTAGAGTCGGGAGCAGGAGGCTTGGCCTCGCCTCTCACCGCGGCTAGCCTGGCCTTCATGGCCTCGAGCCGGGCTGCGGACGAGCTGGCGGCGTCAACCGCAGCAGGCTGTGCCGGTTGTGCTGGCTTGGATGCGCCCTCCGTGCCCGTCTCCGTCTTTTTGGCTGCGAACCGCGCTGCGATCTCAGCAGCTTTCGCCCTCGCCGCCGCAAGCGCGTCTGCCGGCTTTGCGCGCTTGGCCTGGCCGTTTGGGCCTTGGCCGTCGGGGTGTGGGCGCTTCCCAGCCATGGTGGTGATGCAAGATGCAAACAAAGCTTGCCTGCGCTGCGATGGCTGGTGTCGACGTGACGCGGAGCTGCAGGCACTAAGGGCGTCTTGGCGCGCCGGGCAAAGGCCGGCCAAACTTTTCTCGACGCCGAAAAAACTCGCCGCAAACGTCCAGGCTTCATGCTCGCCTCCCCGAACGCCTTTGCGCGCGACATACTTGGAAAGGCAGGCTCGTTCAAGCTATATGCCGGCCGCCTGTCATGAATACCCACCAGCCCGTCTCTTCCGCGATCCAGAGCGTCCAGTTTGGCTTCCTGTCTACGCATGATGTGCGGACGCTCTCGGTGAAGCGCATCGCCAACCCAACCACGTTCGATACGCTCTTGCATCCGGTCTCTGGTGGTCTGCATGATGCTGCATTAGGCGCGTTTCTCGACAATCCGTGAGCTCGGCCATGCCCTAGTACGACCATGCGGTGCTAATTCTCGGTGCAGCTGCAAAACATGCGGTCTCACAACCATGCTGGGGTGTCCGGGCCATTGCGGCCACATCGAGCTGCCTGTCCCCGTATACCACCTCACATTCATGGACCAGCTGCTGCGCTTGCTCCGAGGCAAGTGCGTCTACTGCCACCAGTTCAGACTGGCCCGTACACAAATAAACGAATTCGTCTCGCGATTGCGGTTGATTCGGTGCGGCCTCGTACAGGAGGCAAACGAAATGCATGAGCACATTGATCTCAGCAAGGGCAGGACCGGGAAACGCGATGCCGACGATTCGGAATCAGACGACACCAACGAGGATATCATCGGACAACGGAACAATTATGTCAAAAAGTGCCTGAAGCGGGCTGGCATCTCAAAGCATGGCGCTAGATCGATCAAAGAGAAAAACGACACTACGTCAGATGCTAGGCGACAGGTCTTAAAAGAGTTCTACGCCCAGCTTGTGGTGGGACAGAAGTGCAGGAACTGCCAAGGCATCAATCCGACCTATCGAAAAGACCGAGGTATCAAGATCTTCCGTAGGAATCTCAGCGGCAAGCATAAGCAGCTGATGGCGCAAGCGGAAAAACGCTTTCAGAATCCGCTGGACATACTTGCGCGACGAGACGCAAAGGCAACGAAGCAACCGGTTCACGCAGATGAAGGCGTAGCTGACATGGATCCTGAGTCGGAAGATGATGAGGGAATCGAAATGGACATCGACGATGGGTCGCTTGTGGCTACCGAGGCGCGGACTAGACCACGGTCAAAATCGACAGTTGATGTAGCGGATAATGCGCAGGAATACATAACCGCGGCAGAAGTCAGGGCTGCTATGATACTCTTGTTCGAGCATGAGTCGGACATGGTTCGGTTATTGTATAGTCCGTACGCTGGAAAGTCTGCCGACAAGTTGAGCGCCGACATGTTCTTCATGGAAGCGGTTGTGGTACCACCCAACAGGTACAGGATGGAAGATAAGACTGGAGACTCGATTGCGGAGTCGCCAAAAAACAACCTCTACAAAGGCATTTTGAATGCGTGCGACGCAATGCGCCAGATCAGCAATGAGATGAAAGGCGAAGAAAACGAGGCTGGATATCGACGTCGGAATTTTGACGATTTGCAGACACAATGGGTCAACCTCCAGGGAGCTGTCAATGCCCTAATCGATCGTGATGCGAATCCTGTACAGGGTCGCGCCGGAGCGAATAACGCAGATGGCATAAAGCAACATCTTGAAAAGAAGGAGGGTCTTTTCCGGAAGAACATGATGGGCAAGCGTGTCAATTTCGCTGCCCGTAGTGTTATTTCGCCTGACCCAAACATCGAGACCAACGAGATTGGTGTACCGCCAGTCTTTGCGATGAAGCTGACTTTCCCCGAACCTGTCACTAACCACAACTTCTATGAGCTCAAGGAAGCTGTGCTCAATGGCCCTGACAAGTGGCCTGGGGCAGTAGCAATCGAGAACGAAACCGGCCAAGTTATTGCGCTGCGAAAAAAGAACTACGAAGAACGACTAGCGCTAGCGAACCAGCTACTTGCACCATCAAGTTCGAACGGAAATGGGTCCAAGAATAAGAAAGTTCATCGCCATCTGAATAACGGCGACGTTGTCATCATGAATCGACAACCAACGCTACATAAACCATCTATGATGGCGCATAGAGCACGAGTTCTGCCAGGAGAGAAAACGATTCGCATGCACTACGCCAACTGCAACACGTACAATGCGGATTTCGATGGTGATGAGATGAACATGCATTTTCCACAAAACGAGCTTGCTCGTGCTGAGGCAATGACGGTTGCAGATACTGACCATCAATATCTCTCTGCAACAGCTGGTAAACCTCTGCGTGGCTTGATTCAGGATCACATTTCTATGGGAGTCTGGCTCACGAACAAAGACACATTCTTCACACGTGAGGAATACCACCAATTGTTGTATTCATGCCTACGGCCTGAAGATGGACACACCACCTCTGGGAGGCTTGAGACTGTTGAGCCTGCTATATGGAAGCCTCGGCCGCTGTGGACTGGCAAACAAATCTTCACCAGCGTTTTGAAAAACATCAAGCCTGCAGAGTATCAAGAACTGACGCTCACATCGAAATCGAGCACGGACAAAAAGTTTTGGGGCCCGAGCAGTGAAGAAAGTACAGTCATCATCAAAGACGGTCAGCTTCTCTGCGGCATCATGGACAAGAGTCAGATTGGACCGGCTGGCGGTGGTCTGATCAACGGCATCTACGAAGCATATGGAGAGACGATTGCTGGCCGAGCCCTAAGCGTCATTGGTCGCCTACTCACAAAGCTACTTCATATGCGCGCGTTCTCGTGTGGTGTAGAAGACCTGATTTTAACAGAAGAAGGCGATAGGGCTCGTCTTGCGGAATTGGCCAAGGCTCAAACAGTAGGCTTTGACGTGGCTACCACGTATGTTACCATGGATGCCAGCAAGATTGATCCAACGAATCCCGAGCTAAGGCGGCGATTGGAGGCCGTCCTACGTGATGACTCAAAACAACACGGCCTCGATATGCTCACTAACACTGCCAATGGCAAGGTATCGTCAGCGGTGACCATAGCCTGTCTCCCTGGAAAACTAATCAAGCCTTTCCCGAAGAATCAAATGCAAGCCATGACTGGTTCAGGAGCCAAAGGAAGCATGGTCAACGCCAACCAGATTTCATGTAACCTTGGCCAACAGGTTCTTGAAGGCCGCCGAGTGCCTGTGATGGTCAGTGGTAAAACATTGCCATGCTTTAGACCTTTCGAGACAAGTGTTCGAGCTGGTGGATACATTGTCAATCGCTTTTTGACTGGTATCCGACCCCAGGAGTATTACTTTCACATGATGGCTGGCCGAGAAGGACTTATCGACACGGCTGTCAAAACTTCACGCTCTGGATATCTGCAACGATGTATTGTGAAGGGCATGGAAGGCCTGCACGTCGCATACGATACATCTGTACGCGACTCTGACGGAACCATGGTACAATTCCTCTACGGAGAGGATGGCCTCGATACAACAAAGCAGAAGTACCTCAACGATTTCAAGTTCCAGGCCGAAAATTTCCTGTCGCTTGCTCAAACACTACAAACCCAGGAAGCCTTTGCACAAGTCTTTAGCCAAGAGGCCACGGAGCACAATAAGAAGGCTACAAAGAAGGCTCGCAAGGGTGCCGTTGCGGCCATTGATCCAGCCCTCGCAGTGTATACGCCTTCTCGGCATGGTGGTAGCACGTCTGAGAAGTTCCTACAAGCGAAGAAAGATTACTGCGAATCAAATCCGGATAAATTGCTCAAGAATAAGAAGAAAGACGTTGAGGGAGAGATTCTCAAGAAGAGCTTCGAGCAGATGCTTGATTTGAAGTATCTCAGATGCCTGGTAGAACCCGGTGAAGCTGTGGGTGTTGTTGCTGGCCAGTCAATTGGTGAACCTTCAACACAGATGACACTCAATACTTTCCATTTGGCTGGCCATGCCGCAAAGAACGTCACACTCGGTATTCCACGTCTACGAGAAATCGTTATGACCGCTAGTGCGAAAATCTCGACGCCCGGTATGCAGTTATACCCGCACACCGAGCTGTCAAAGGAAGACAACGAGAGGTTTGCCAAGAGTATCACTAGGTTGCCACTCACAGCCGTGTTGGACAAGGTTACCGTCACTGAGTCAACCGGTCAAGGTATAGAGTTCAGCCAAGCGAGAACTTACAAAGTCCGACTGGAATTTTACCCTGCAAAGGAATATACCCAAGAATACGCCATCAAAGTCCGCGATGTCGCCGAGTCGATAGAACAGAAGTTTTGCCCACGCCTACAAAAGATTATCCGCGCTGACCTCAAAAAGAAGGGCGAAAATAAGTCTTTATCTACCGCAAATTCCGCCGGCGCTGTGCCTACCATCGGCGCACCCGCAGGAACCGCCGAACAACAGACCACAGATGGAATCGACGAAGATGCGGCCGCTAACAACGAAGGCGGCCCCGAAGACGATGAGAGCGATGATGGGGAGGGTGAAGGTGATACAACCTCCGCGAAACAACGTGGCCGTCGCGAAGATAGCGTTGGCTACGAAGAACCTGAAGAGGAGGAGCAAGCCATCAACGACGCTCTTGACCGCGATGAAGCCTCTGATGATGATGAAACCTATGGCGGCAGTCCTAAGCCGTCACGCAATGCGACCCCCGAACCCGACTCTGATGATGAAAATGAGGGACTGCTTGTTCCTACAGATGAAGCCTCCGACGTCCGAAAAGACCGAATTCTCAACGCCAACAAGGATGTTTTTGGTTTTACATTCGACGACCGAAAAGGCGCTTACTGCGAAATTACATTCGAGTTCTCGTCATCGACGCCCAAGCTACTCATGCTAAATCATGTAGAAGCCGCAGCCGACTTCTCCACTATCCACGTCATCCCCGGTATCACTTCCGCCGTATACGCTGCCGGCAAAGATGTTGAGGAGCCCGTCATCATAACCGAAGGCTCCAATCTCCTTGCCATGCACGAGTTCGGAAACATCATCAATGTCAACCGCATCTTCACCAACGACATCGTAGCCATGCTAAACCTCTACGGCGTAGAAGCATGTCGAGCGACTATTGTGCGGGAAATGCATGCCGTCTTCTCGGGCCACGGTATCAGCGTCGATCTACGTCATCTCAACTTGATCGCAGACACAATGACGAAGGGCGGTGGATTCACGCCTTTCAACCGCATCGGTCTCAAAGCTAATGTTAGTCCATTCATGAAGATGAGTTTCGAAACGACGGTCGGCTTCTTGAAGGACGCTGTTCTCGAGCGCGATTGGGACGATCTAGAAAACCCGAGTGCGCGGATCGTGGTAGGCAGATTGGGCGGACTGGGAACAGGCGCGTTTGACGTCCTTGCGCCAGTGCGGGTTGTGGACCCACTCAAGCAGCAAGCCCAGCTAGATGATGTCATGGACGGCGTGGAAGAAGACGCCGAAATGCCTGACGCCGAGTAAAAAACGGAACAGTCATATTCGCACACGGCGTTTTGAAGGTACAATCGGGGAATGTCACGGTCAGTAATAGTTATTGTAAGCGCAATTTGAATCCTAACCCACAACTACACCACCTCCCCACTAACATTAATCCTCACCCCCCTCCCCTTCCCTCCTCCAAAACAACTCATCCCCCTAACCAAATCCTTCCACCACGTCCGCCCATCCAAACTCGTCCGAATCCGCTGGCCCCCCTTGTCCTTATTGTCAGGCCACACATCCACCCTGCCCAGCTGCTTATCCGCCACCCCCGTCGGCCCACCAACAAACTTCTTAAAGCCGAATAGCGCCTTACCCTTCTGCCGCGGGTCGTCCGCGGGATATTCTGCATCGCCCCAGCGCCCAGCAAACGCGAGATACGCCGTCGGGTGCGCGGGATCGTACGGCGCAAAGGTCGTGCTTGCGGTGTTGTAGGCGTAAACGTAGGACGAGAGCGCGGGGTCGTAGAGTGGTCCTGCGTCTGTTTCATCGACGAGGAGGATCGGCGTTGCGAGGTTGAGGTTGGGGATGGTGTGGTCGTGCGTGCCGGGGAGCGGATAGAGGGCGTGCGACCCGTTGGCTGCGTAGCAGATTGGCTGTTGGGTGTACGAATCAGTATGCGTGTGTTGCGCGGATTTCACGGGACACGGGAGGTTTTGGATTGTCAGGGAGTGGGGGGCGGAGGGGGTGGGGGGAGATATTGTGTGTGAAGATGCGGTGTACTAACGCGTTTCCCCGAGGCGTCCTTCTTCATGGCGGTGAAGGTGAAGGCTTCGCCGTTGGCGTGCTGGGACAGCCAGATGTATGTCGGCACGCCGTTTACAAAGCGTATCATATTGTGTTCCCTTTTTGGCCCGGTTATCCCTCTGCTCCCCCATTCCTACCATTGAAATCCCCCCCCCCCCAAAAAAAAAAAATTTACTCACCAGTCTCCGACATGATCACCTACAAACCCAGCCATCAGCATCAGCATCTCATTTCCTCACGTCTCGAGAACAAGAAGAAGAAGAAGAAGAAAATCGTCTTTCTCTCGTACCTAGCTGCTTCCCCAACACAATCCCCCCCCAATTAAACGCAAAAAAATAAAAGTAAAACGCATCCACCACGCCCCGTCCCTTATCCACCACGACAATCACGCCCGTCTTTTCGTCCCCGGTGCCGCCGCCGCCGTTGGCGTCGACCGGGACGCCTCGAAGCCACTCCGGGTTCGTGGCAACGTCGTCGTTGCTCGTGAGGAACACGTCTTTCCCGCCATTTGCGCCCACGGCGTTTAGCTGGTCGATGTTGTGGAGCGTCAGGGGCGCCTGGGAGGTTGGCACGCGCTTGGAGTCGGCTTCGGGGTGTGTGTTTGCGATGTGTGCGGCGAGGGACGAAGGGCGGTAAGGGTCTTTTGTGAAGAGGTGGACGAGCGGTGCTGTGTTTTTTTTTGGGCATTTAGCTTTTGGGGGGATGCGTTGCGTGGGGCTTGTGTTTGGTATTTTGGGGTGGGAAAGATTGCGTGGTTTGCAGAAAGGGGTTGGGGGGTTGGAGTAGGGCGTGTTTGCTTAGATTGCGAATTGGCTTGGTATCGTAGGAAGCTGCTTTTGCTTACCGTGCTCTAGGACGTACTTTGGGACCTCGATTGAGGCCATACGTTCTGCGGTATCTCTCGTCGCCGCCATGTCTGGTGCTTGAATAAATGCTCGGTGTCCCCATTGCAAGAAGATTCTTTTAAAGAATCCCGTACAGGGAACACTCTTGCAAGAATCTATAGGCTATCCAGCTTAATGACTCTCAGAAGGTCTCACTTGATGGTTGTTTGTCGCGCACGCGAGGAATGACTGGTCCTCAAGGTTGGCCAGGTGCACATCCAGCTTGCAAAGTTTGCAGTCAATAGACCTGCCAAACAAGAACATGTTTGCTCCATTCGCCGGGCTGCCATAGTCCAGCCGCACTGCTGAGGCATATTTACCACAGCCAACGTTCCATGGTGCAGAGAAGCGAGACATGCCGAGCATGTGATAGCCTCAGGCTGCCCCCAAAACAAGGCTGTAAACATACTGTGACGTGCGCCCCCAGGCCGAATTGTGGCGAGCTGATCTCCCAGTGATAAATTGCAAAAGTATAAAACCGTACCGTAAAAGCCGTGTCACCTATTCTAATTTGTGCGGCCCCATCATCTACTCGCCGTGCTCGCGACACCCTCGCACGACCATCGCCTTGTGCCGACTATGCCAGGCAAGCTGCACTCCCAACCCGTTTGGTAAGGAGAATTTGATCACGTAGCCGCCCGGCGGCGCGGTTGTTTTCAGATCCGCCCGACGCCTTAAACATGGGACGAACCGTGTGCCCACAACCATGGGAGATGGTGAGGGCAATATCGCCGATATTGTGGCATGATGGAGCTGTCAGGATGGTGGTCAGCATGCGTTTCGGAAACCTGACAGGCGTTGCAAGTGTCAGGCGGGGATGGCCACGCGAGCTGCAAGCGTGCTGGTGGTGATGCATGCACCTGCCACGAGCTCCACCCTTGCCATGGTACAGAATACGAGCTTGGGAGTGATTGGCTGGACTACAGCTTTGCTGCATACCCTCGTTTGCTAGTAGCCTATTGTGGGCAAAACCAACACATTGAATCTTCTACTGCGCGGTTTGCAGCTTGTCAATGGTTTGGAGCTGCCTGTGCGGTCCGCTGTCGGGCTGACCTGCGTCTCCACTGGTCAGCCAGAGGTATGCGGCTTTGATCTGACTTTCCGTTGTTGGTCATGCCTGGCGATTTACAAAAACCAACAATTCCGACGTGCATATACCTTCCGTACTTTGCAACGAGGCCAGGCTGCATCCACTGGGCATTGATAGGATCAACGTGCGTATGCTAGCGTTTTGCACCCATACAAGCTGCGCCCAAACCGCAGCAATACATTTGCTACCAGCCGTCGGTTACCCGGCCGCTAAATCGTGCCGCATTGGTATCGTGGGGATTTTCGGGTAATTATTGTTTGGCTGCGAACAATTGGCGTCTCCCGCGCTGTCGGGTTTTAGTCGGTTCGGGGACCAAAACGTGGGCTATGCTCGATACGTATCAATCCTGGTTCTTGAGCCTCGCAATTCACGACCTCTAAAGGCATGTCAGCTCACGGGCCGTTAGCTGTGATATATTTAGTCATATATGGCATGCATAGGTATAGTAGCGGCAATTGCCTATGCTAGCGCTCCAGGCTAGTTTGTTTGATTATGCATGCAAGACTGTATTGTATACATCAAAGGCCTTGTAGTTGAGTTTCAGAGTTCGCGATGGCTTGATAATGTGACTTGAACGAGCGGATGCTTGTATGCGATAGGCAAGCTGAGTGTGTGTCGTACCGCTGAGTGTCAGCCTTATATCGGAAAATCGTGTTCAGTGAGAGAGTAGTTTGCTACGTTCGTATACTTTACGTCCTCCAAATAGAATCATAGCGTGGGATCTGATGGGCCGAATATGATAATCTAGAGTAGTTGTTTGAGTAGTTGAGTGGTGAAAAAATGCCTGCAATGTTGCGATTTAGGAACAATAAGTTGGTGTTGGAATGGTAGCGTAAAAAGTGTTTGGCGATCATTGCCCCAACAGAGCATTATATTGCACAGCGCAGTGTTGTGTTTTGTAAACGGAGTTCAAGCTAGCCCAGCATGCTGACTCGGATTCGTGAATGTGAGTGGTTCTCAACCAACGTTGTTGGCCTTGTTAAAAATCAGAAATCAGAAATCAGAAAATAATGAAAGGCCCGTCAATAAGGCGCCCAAGTTGGAACCCGCCAGGAGCACGTATCTTCAGACTTGTGTGGGGGATTGTGTGTGCTATCGCTATGGTCCTGCCGCTTAAAATGGAAATAAACTAAACTCGATGAGAATATCTTGATACACAAATTTGACTCCCTGTTCCTATGATGTGATTGCGCAACCCCATAATACAAGATCCTGCTTGGTGACTAATGAGGCTACCCGCTTTCCGATCATTCGAATGTGGCCATTGTGAGTTGCTGCTGTGTACCGCACTATTGTATAGAGATCCTTCCAAGAGTCGAGGTCCTTGTATGATAGTTGAATGTGAGCCCACAACTCGTGCTACCGTTGGTCGATACATCTCAATGATTTAGCTTCGTGTTATAGGCGGATATCTCTGCAAAGAACTGTGACCATCTCCTATACGTTATAATTGGTTCTTCTTCCCTCAACTTTGTGTGATACGTTTCCATGCCTTCCGTTGTTGGAGATCTAAAATTTGTCGAGCAGTATCAGCGAGCGTCACCTCAGCAGCGTACAATTGTGGAATGCCGAGTACGGTGGTCATGAGAAATGAGTCTAGGTAGTCAGGAGATGGATTGTCGACTTGGTGCTGCCTTGGTGGAGATCCATCTATCCTTATGCGACCCCTGAGTTCAGGGAATCGAGCAATCAGCTCCTCTGCAATACGAGACCCTGAAGGCATAACCCCAGCTGATATGACAAATCGCTTATTTGAGGCTTCGGGAATGAAGAGTGCACGAATGCTAGCAGCGGAAAGATCCTGTTGTAAAATTAGCCTTGTAGCCTTGGTTCGATCGAGGAACGAACTTACTCGCACGTCTGCAAAATGCGTCATGCTATACGGTGGCAATTCTGTTCTTTCCCTAGGCTCACCCGAACATATGTTCCAGATCCGGCGGCTGGTCTCTGACAGATCTGATGAGGTTTCCAGGGGATAGACTGCTGGGCCATAAACGCTGGGCGCGGTGATGTAGGTAACATCGAAGCAGACACCCGATGCTTTCACCCATTTCATGACATCCTCATAGACGATACTGTTGCTTGCTTGACACGTTGCTAAAATGCTTTCGGCATCAGCTTCTTGGTGTCTGGATCCTCCGCCAAAACTTCGTTTGGTTTCCCTGTCGACCTGAGGAACTACCAGCCAACGCGCGAAAGGGGTGAGCGAAGTTACGATGACCACCCGCCTCACTGTTTTGGAGGTCGCTTGTATCGAATTTAAGAAGGCTATAACCGTTTCTGTCTCAATCTTGATGAACCTCGCAAGGCAATCGGCCTCGTCCGATGCGTCGGCACAAGACGTGTGAATAACCGCATCGAAAGGTCCAGAAAGGTTGTGTATTGTGTCTTCAAGTATGCTAGGAGCCGTGGGGTAGCTTCCAGACGCCGTAACTACGTCCAAAGACGAGGAAGGAACTTGTCGATATTGATGATATAGTGTATTCGCTGCCTCTTGCGAATTTACCACGGCGCGGATTGAGATGTTATTGTAAGAGAGCAGTTGAGCGAGAATATGTGAGCCCGTCAAGCTATCCGCGCCCGTCACAAGTACCCGAGTCATTGCCGTAGTTCTGAATTGCTGCAAATGATGATAAATGAATTGTGAGGCAAATGTATCGATGGCAAAGCAATACTTCTTTGGCGGGGGGCCTAACCCACAAGACGAGCGCCACGTTTCTGAGTAAGGGGACAAACACTATGATACTGACGGGCGATAAAAGGATCGTCCCGGCAGTCTAATAGTGGAACGTACTGTCAGCCTTTCCTCTAACAAGCGCGAGCACAGGCCCCAGTATCTTGCCGTAGACGCAAGCTGTTTTCTTACACACCCAAACTTGGTACTGGCGCAGCGGCTGTATCGAGCGCGAATAATAGCCAAATTGGTTACATAAACCAAACACAGGACTTCATGAGTCCTCCAAGGCCTTCTTGATACTGATAATTGTTTGACAACCCTCCTGCTGCCTCCCACTTGAAGCTAGGCGACCCCTTGACCAGACCCGGGGAAGAGCCGACAAGACTTTGGATACAGCGGGGTTATGACATGTGCTAGCCCCAAGTAATAATTGGGGAGGTGGCTTGACGACTGTGTTTTATCGAACCTCATAAAGCACACCATAGGGGTAAGTTGCATAGATGGACTATTTTCTTCATACCACTGTTGAAGACGGCTGCCGACTGAACGCTTTGCCGCCCCGTAGAGCCTTTTGGTGATGTAAGACGATTAAGGAATGGTCATGGAGTAGACTTTCCGTCAGCACTGAGTTAGATGCGCGCGTTCGTCTTCGCGCGCTAATTGCTCTCTGGCTAGAGGAGCTGAACTATGCGCAGGGCACATCACCCCATTGTAATATATCATTGCAGGTCGAAGCGCGCGGATAGCTAATACGACCATTGTCTCTCTTCGTCATGTTGGTGATGCTGAGTGCCTGGACAGTGTGCCCAGCCGCGCGTAGTAGTCGCTAGGCATGCGGCATTGCGGCGTGCTTTGCGCATACTTCACCCGCGACCTGATTACTTGCTACCCGGACTGAACACGGTCAATCGTGGTCTCGAGAAACTCCGCCAAAGTAACAATCATGGGACTTAATTTGCCTGGAGAAGGCGGTGCTTCCGGGTGCGGCCAGAGTAAGCTGTTCCTGGTGACAAGGGTAGTCTGTAACGACTCACAAGGTAGACAACAGTGGAGGCGAATCATGAGAATTGACCAGGAGGAGCGAGGTCGAGTGCTCGCCTCGTGTTGTTCGCTCGTCGGGGGCCGAAAGTTATTAGCTGCAGGAAAGGACACTGAAAGGTGGCCACCATGATGGTCAACAGCTCTTCCCTCAACGGTCGATCTCCACACTAGGCGCGGGAGTGCTGACTGCGTCTGAAACGTGGGTATAACATCATACATGCGGGTGCATAAGCATGGCCCCGAGCGTGTTTCCTGCCAGTCGTCCATCGTGGCGAAGAGAAGAGAAGAGCATGGCATTGTGGGGCGAAGATGTACTATGTAGTGCAGACAGGAACATCCAGCGTGCTTACCAAATCGGTAACGTGGGACCAAGGAACACCGGAAAAAAGACTGGCCAACGAACCACTGCATGGAGGGATGTGCATCCATGCCAGAACGTACGAACCTAGATGTGAGGTTGAAAGTACGCCGGCGGGGGGGTAGTGTTGATTCCGCAAGCGGCTGTCACTCACACTCAACCACAATTCTGGGTCATGGTCAGCACTTGCGAATCAGCATCACGATCACTTCAACTCCCATTCGAATTGACAACTAGCGGTGTGGACCTGCTTGAAGTTGAACTGTCCGTTTTCGATAGGTAGTCATGTTTCATCATAACGCTGGCTGCATGGCCATGCTATCTATGCTAGTATAGTACAAAGCGCCACAGAGCTTTCCAAGTACCATGACCTTTACGCCTGCTTTTGCCCTTTACGGCAGTCGAGCTTACTCCAGTAAAGATGCTTGGTTTGTGTAGAGGACGTCGACCACATTACTCAGCTTTTCAATTGTCTCCAATGCTGCATCATATCCCTGGTCGCGTTCCGACTCGTCAAAGACGATCAGGCAACCGGCACCCTGGTCAAGCACTCCAATTATAACCTTGTCGAGGATCATTTGCGAGAGTTTGCGCTCAACCTGCACCGTATCTAGCCCAACCATCTTGGCAACATGGTCAATTTCTACCCTACTGAAGGGCTCAATCACCTTGATGAGGTTCTGCTCCAACATGTTGTCGTACAAGCGCCGGAGATGGCTTGTGATGAATCTGTCACTCCCGAGCTGCTGTCGATACTCGGTCAAGGCTGTCTCGTACTCCTCCAGACTGCGGTTGGTGTGTGCTCGGGCCACGGCCTTCATAGCTTCGAGCCGTTTCCCTGCATACTTAATCGCGTGCTTTGAGGTCATGAGCGATGACACGTCGTCTCCTAAGTTGAGCATGATCTTGCAGAGCAGCATGTATTGCAATGCTGATGTCGCTTTTTGCTCCTCATCCTGTGAATGATAGCCTTCCATAGCCTCGATGAAATACGAAAAGGCTGTGTTGAAATCACCATCTTCGGCGTGCAGCATCCCACTTTGCATATCCAGGCCAGCCTGTAAGAGTGGCGGGGTATAGACCGAAGCGGCCGAGGTTCGTGCGGAGGTAAGAGCGGCGCGTCCTTTTGGTATATTACCTAGTGCATGGTAGACCCTTGACTCCAACAGCTGCACCTCGACCAAGACCAGCTTGTCGTCCAAGCGCTTTAGCTCTTTCAACAAGCTATTGATCAAGGTCAAGGCCTCATAATAGGACTGCTTTGCCATATACAAAGACACGAGCCGTGTTTCGAGGTTTTGCCGTAGGAATCCTCTCCGCTCTGACACGGCCCACTCTATGCATGACTTGGTGACGGCGATCTGTGTATCGGTAGTGTTGGGGATGGTGGTGAAGAGCTCAAGAAGCTGTCGCACTGCCATCTGTTAGCCACGCCGTTCGGATCCAGTTCCGCCTCCAGCCCAATGGCCACTCACCAAGCTTGGCCGTTTTTGCTTTCGCAAACGATGACAGCACAGATCGCGCCTGCCTGACAAGCTCTGCAAGATCATCTACTCGCTTCTGGTCTCGGTACAGCTCACCGAGGCCGACAAGGGCGCTCTCATAGTTCTTGATGGCGCCCTCATTTGAGCCTGGGTCTGTTGACAGCACTTCTTTGTAGACTTGCTCGGCCTTGGTGGGTTCGGTTTTGGCCAGCTTCTGCGCCTCCGCTATCCGCTTGCCAGTATCGTCTGCGACTGCCATGATGGGGTGTGGAGTTGGATTTGTTGCGAGCCGTCGTCGGTACTCGGGCTCTGGAGAGAGTTTTATTGTGCGGTTTCACGTGGGGCGGGTACGTTTCTTCGACTGAGGATGATGCGCAGCTCACAAGCTCCGAATGAGGGCAGCAGCGTCTCGGCGATTCCTTTCTCCGTGCCGGCTGACTCATCTTCTCCCACTTGAGTGCTGGCAACGAGGACACTGGATACACATCAATGCATTGGTAGCAGCACTGTTTTAGACATGGAGCAGTTGTAGCAACTACCTGCAGCAGACTACAGCACATAGCACGGTGGTGCTGTTCGGCGTCGTGGTCCTAGTGGGTGTGCGCGAGAGAGTGTTGCGCTGCCATAGCAACGGCCAGCAGCGATACGCGACATGCGCAACATGGCCACCCCACGGCTTCCAGCACGATACCTATGGACACTGCAGAAGTGGGTGGACGGCCGTTCTAGCTGCATAAATTGTGCAGCGCTGCAGACGCCGTCCTCGCTCGGCGCATTTGCTGCCCTGGAGATGATGGAAGGTGAGCTGGCAGCGTGTGTCCGTGCTTCAGCCAATGAGATCATCACAGCGGGTCTGTGCCGGCCGTAAACAAACACACCCTGCAACATTACAAAACAAGCAACAACGGCCGCCTCCACCATCACCACCCTCCCACCATCACGATATCACGAACCATTATATACCCCTGCGCGCCGGTTCGCTGAAGCCCATTAAACACTTACACACACGGCCTCTGCGCTTGCTGCAGCACAATTGGCAAAGCGCGCCCAATTGACTACCCGCTGTACATTCCTCTACCGCTATCTTGGGTTGGACCATCACCGCCTCGCACCACACAAACAATGCCGTCTACTGACCGGGAAGACTCGCGCGACCGGGAGCTGGTCAGGCTCTCACACTCTTTCTCCAGTATCCCCATGTACGTCTTTCCTCCCGTCCGCCACTGGCAGCAAACACGCCCAAACATGGGACTAACAGAGCCTCCAGGTGGGATAGCTCAGACCCGGAGCGGGCACCGCCGCCACTGCCATTGAACCCGGGCTCACCCAACCTCACAACTCGGCCGGGCGCGTCCGCAGCCATCATGAAGGCGGCCCAGGCGCTAGAGGAAAGGGCGCGCGAGAGCCTGCCCGCAAGCTCATACACAGTCAACCCTATGCCAAATAGGTCACCTGAGCGGTCTCTCATTAAGGGCACACAACACAAACGCATGCAATCGTTGCAACCAAACAGTGTACGAGATCTCCGAAGCTATCTAGACACACACCGATCGCCGGAGCGGTCACCCGAACGACCCACACCACGAGGCGCCTCGCCAGCGCGAGATTTCGACAAGGACTACTTCGGCAAAGATCCTTTCACCACCAAGGACCCTGAATTTCTCTCGTCAAGACATAACACGCCAACGCCAACAACTCGCTTTGAGATTAGAGATGGATCTCCAGTGCGCCCCAGCCCAAGGGCTATTCTTGGCGAGAACACGCCTCCTTCCGCGACAATGATGGCACTCCAGACAATGACCATTCCCCCCCACATGCTAGATCCACCGCTTCAGAACGTAACCAACTCAACAACAGCACCAGCACGAACAGTGCCTGCTCCCGCTCCCGCTCCTGCCCCGGCGCCAGCACCAATAGTGTCGCCAGCGCCAGCACAGCCCCTGGATTCAATCACGAGTCAACTCTTCAGCATAAACTCAATTGTATCAAGTCTACAAAAGGACATGTCTCAACTGAGCCGCCGGAGCAAGGATAATGCAACAGATCTGATCAGCCTCAAGGAAGCCACAAACTCTCGCGATGAAGACATCCGCAAGTCACTCAAAGACCTTCTACATACCATGACGCAGAAGCAACAGTCAGCATCGACCGCAACACCGGTAGATACAACTCGATCCAGCAGTTTAAACCTTCAAGACCCACATATGACTCCTACCAAGCAGTTCACATTCCCACGTATGCCATCGCCACAAACATGGGACGAGAGAGTAGGCAGCCCCAACCCTTATTCCGTTGAGGGCGCAGCAAGTGTAGCAATGCTCGAGAAGATCATCCGCGAGATGGTAACCAAGGATGGCCAAGAGCGCTTAATAGCCAGCCTTCAGAAACTTGTCGACAAGGCAACTGGAGAAACCGCGAAGAAGGTGACTGAGCTAGCTGAATTCGTAAAACAGGGCTCGTCTGCTCATCATCTCGCGGCATCCGGTGTCCCTGGATCAGCTTCTTTCCAGCCTTCTCCAGGTTCTGGCGCCCTTACGCGTACGGTGTCAGATGGCATTCCTCTGGACAAGGTTTCAAGTGGCGGGAAGCCATACACTAGCCCCAAGGCTGCTGATTTCGTCAGTGACGAGATGCTCAAATTCTTACGCAAGATAAAGGATAGTGTCACCGAGTCAGGGTGCGTCACAATGTCCACGAAGACGCTTGTTCAAGAACTTCGGGGTGAGATCCTAGGCATGGGTCGAGAGCTAGCCCGGAAGATCGAAGCGGCTAATCAATCACGGTCTTCAGGATCTGCCCCCGACGCTCCTCAAGATGTCAACCTTATCGTACAAGAAGGCTTGGCCAACCTTAAGGAACACATGGATAAGGTCATGCGGGATAGGAGGCGACAATCCGTCTCATCTACAGTCACTCGAAACACTGTCGACAGCAATGAAATTTACGACGTTGTGAAGCATGCGTTGGCGGAACGTGGCCTCGATCAGCCCTCTTCTCGAGGTGTTGCGCTGGATCAGGAGGCAATCATCAACGCGGTCCGCGAGGCATATGACAGTGTCGAGCTCAAACCGAATGTCGAGATCCAACAATTTGGCCTAGATCGGGGAGAGATTCTCGATTGTTTGCGGGATGGACTCAAGGATTACAACGGGTCCGGGGCTGTGACGAAGGAAGATGTCGAAGGCATAGTCCAAAGCTCTTTAATGCAGATGCGGCTCCCCGCGCCTGTCAACGAAGCTCACGAAATCCGGGAAGAGATTTTGATGACCGTTCGCGAATGCTTAGAGGAACTCAAACCCTCCGCCCCACCCAACGGATCGTTTGAAATCGACATCTCCCCTGACCAAATCATTCAGGCCGTCAAGGCTGCCCTGGAAGAGACCAGGCCACAGGTTGAAGCCCAAAACAATGCTGTCATGCTGCGCTTGCAATCGCTCGTAGACGACATGCATTCTGAATTCAAGGCCTACTCCTCAGCCAGTAGTCGTGATACGGAGCAGGTTCTCGACGCCCTGCGAGACGGGTTGAACACTCTGAAAACCGAGATTCAAGCTTCTAGCGACAAGGCCCGAGATGTCACTGAGACGGACCACATTGTTGATCACGTCACCGTGGAGCTCGAGAAACTGCGCGAAGATGTTCAGAGTTATGTTGCCGAAGGCCCTCGAGGAGATCAAGCTTGGAGTCGGGGCGATATGGTAACCTACTTTAAGTCAGAATTTGAGCAGCTTCGTGAACAATTGGGATCTCAGGTTGCCTTGCAAGAAGAAAGTGATGATTCAGACGACGACATCAATGAGGCCATGAAACACGAATTCGATCAGCTGAAGGAGGTTATTCTAGGTGACTCTGCCGGCCACAAAAACGACGTCTTGGAGAAGTTACAAGCTGGCTTAGATGGCTTACATACCTTGGTCGGCGAAAGTCAAATGTCTGCGACTCCAAACAACGAGTTATTGGCATCGATGAAAGGCGAATTCGAGCAGCTAAGGGTGACACTTGGTGGTGCCCTTGTACGATCTAGTGGAGCCGCCGAGAAGGACGACATCGTCGATGCAGTCCGTGAACTTTTCGATAGCCTAAAGGTCTCTCAAGAGTCTGCTTCACAGGCGAACGTCAACATCATCGAGACACACCTAGAGTCTTTCAAAGAATCCATTAGTGGTGCATTAGTGCCTGTAGGAGATAACGGCAAAGCAGCCTTCTTGGAGGCCCTGAAAGTTGGTCTTGAAGAGATCAAGTCAAATTCCAAGTCCGGAGGGGTTAATGAAGAACTCTTGGAAGCTCTTCGTGGAGAGTTGGAACAGATCCGTCAGTCAGACAGACTGACACGACAACATTCACGCGCAGACACCGAGGAGGTGTTGGAGGCATTGCGTCTTGGCTTGGACGACCTCCAATCTCACCTTGAGAAGAAAATCGACACCCCTAATCACCATATGTCATCAACTGGGCAAATTATCGACGCCATGAATGAGGGCATTGAAGGCCTTCGGGTGGATTTCGTTAAGGTTGCCGAGAAACCAATGGACATGGCAATCTCCCACGAGATTCTCGAGACCCTCAAGGAGGGTTTGAGCAGCTTGCGTGAGGATATCAATCATCTCAAGTCAACTGGAGATCGCGCTATTCCAACTAGCAACGAAGTCATTCTTGCCGATAACGCGGACCAGCTTCAAACATCGACCCGCGAAATCGTTGAGGAAGCCTCGCCCCAGCATGCCGCTCCTCATCATGATGTGCCACACCACGACTTCGAGAGGATGGAGCTCATTCTTTCTCAGATTCAAGGAAGGATGGAGTTTATGGATGCGAATGCTCAATATCCGGATACGGCGTCCACTGTGGACCCAGCTGCTGTTCCCTTGAATACCGCCGTTACCAAGGAAGATCTGGACATTATCGAAGAGCTTCTCAAAGACGTCCAAGTTTCAATACTTCTACTTCAAGATCGTGAAGCTGACCTTCCCCCCGTAGACGGTCTTGCGAGGAAGGAAGACACAGATGCTATTGAAACACTTCTCGCCAATACAAAGGCTAAGATTGAAGAGATTGTCATTCCTGACCCTGAGACCATGATCACAAAAGAGAACTTGGACGACGTGGAACTCGTGGTAAGAACCTCGCAAGAAACTCTGGAGGCTCTTGCAAAGAAGATTGAAGACGAAGGGGCAACCAAGGGTGACGTCACCGTCGTCCAGGTTATCGCTGAAGACATCAAGCAAGCCCTAGACGAGATGAAAGCCACGAAACCAGATGATGAAGTAGATCCCAAAGCCTCGAAGGCAGACGTCGACGCCGTCTCTCTTCTTGTCGACGATGTTAAAGTCAAGATTGATGAGCTCAAGCTTCCTGACCCAGAGACTCTGCCACTCAAAGCCGACATCGAGCAGCTTACTGGCCTTCTCCACGACTTCCGCGACAGTCATGACAAGATGAAGGACACGTATGAGGAGGACATTATGAAGACAGCAAGGAACTTTGATGAACGCAGGCTCGAAGCGGAAGCTGTTCTCGAAAACATCACGGAAGTCAGGACTGCCCTAGACGAGATGAAAACTGAGGTCACGGCAACCCTCATTGCGGGTAATCCGATTGAGGGCCTAAAAGAGTCTTTCAAGACATTGGAGGAGACGATTGGTGCTAACAACGTCACTGCTGATGTGAAGGAGCTGATGGAGACTGTTTCCCGTGAGTTTGAGCGTGCCCATGGTTCCATCGAAGGCCTTCAGAACGATCAAGCTGAGAAGTCTGCACTTCAACTGGAGAAACATGATGAGCTAAAAGAAGTCATTGTCACAAAATTCACTGAACAACTGGATGACAAGTTCAATGTTCTGATGTCCAAATACGATGACGCTCAGCTACTGGCCGATGAGCAGGCTCGAACTATGAAGGAGAAGGCCGAGGCCCAGGAGCAGATTCTCGAAAGCACCAAAGCCATGGCTGACGAACTTCGATTGACCATTGATACCCTTGGCGCTTCTATCACCGGGATGCACGGCCGGTTCGAGGATGTCACCACAAAGCTGTCTACTGAATCTACAACAGCTTTTGGCAAAATCGAGGAAACACTCTCCAAGTTCGAGGAGCAGACGCTTGAAGACAAGACTGAACATTCTCATACTCGGGATGAGATCAAAAACATTGAAACTGTCTTTACCAGCCTCCAAGACAATGTTACGGAGTATCATCCGAAGTTCATGGTAGCGCTTCAAGAGATCCAAGACCTAGTCAAGGCGCATTACGACCACAACCAAAAGTCAAAGGAAGAATCTGACGAGCGAGCTCGCGCCTGGGACGAAGAGACAAAGGCCCGTAGCGAAGAGCTCCAAGCCCACTTTGCCAACCTTCCTAAGCTTTTGCCACCTGCAGCGCCAGCGATTGAGGCGGTAGAAAAATATGATGACGCCCCAGTTCAAGAGAAACTCGACAAGCTCCTAGCTATTGAGCCGTCTCCCGGATATGATGACGGCGCGGTGCAGGAAAAGCTTGACAGGCTTCTCATCCATGCTGACGACGCGGTCAAAGCTGCTGGTAAATCTGAACGACTCGACGAGATCCATGCGCAGGTCAAGGCTACCGCGGCTGAAGTCAGCGAATTCGTCGCAAAGCAGACTCAGCTCATCACCGACGGAAATGAGAGCAAGGAACGCGAAGCCGAAGAAATTGCCCTTCTCATCGAGCGTAGAAAGGCCCAAAAGGAGCAACTCGAGGCTGATCTCGAGAACTTCAAGCTTGAAAAGGCTACTCAAAAGGAGCAGCTTGATGCAGATGTTCAACAGCTCAAAGCCGAGAAGGAACGCGTGATGCAAGAGTTGAGAGAGGAAAGGACAAGTGTCATGGCGGAGTTGAAGGAGGAGAAGGATCGCACAATGCTCGAACTCAAGGAGGAAAAGAATTCACTCCTCGCTATTGTTGCCACTCTCCAAGCTGAACGCGAAAATCTTGCCAACCAAAAGGTCCGCCTCACTGGTGAGGTTTCATCGCTTCATACCGCACTTGAGATTCGCCGGGAAGAACTGCACATCATGGACACCAAGGCGGACGCATTGGAGCGTCGCATCCTCAATGGTATCATGGACCACTCCCGTGCCCTGATGATCGCGAAAGGAGGTTCGAAGAGCCCTAGCAAGCTTAAGAAGCGTGGCGTAGTGGATGCCGCGGGAGAGGACGGAAAGTTGAAGCCCCCTCCAAGCGCAGCAGCCAATGCCCTATCTCTTGCCCTGAAGCCTCGCCCTGCAATCCGCCGCAACGGTGCACCCGCCAACCCAGCCCAGCGACGCATTCTCTCGCTCAGTCAAATTAGCGGAAATGCCCCAGCTCCCGGAGCCCAACAATTCACAACGAGCAACGCTGGTTTGACTACAGGTGGAGGCATCAAACGTAGCCACTCTGTCAAGAACAGCAGCTACGCGCGCAAAGGCTCCTGGGGCGGTCGGCCTAACATTGGCAACAAGGAAAATGGCACCCTCAACGAAGAAGATGAAGTAGAAGCCTCGAAGTCCCAACCACGCACATCTCTCGCCGACGACTCCATCCTCGAGGAAGACCAACAAAGCGAGACCGGCACTGAGCGCCGTTACAGCCTCGACAGCCGCTCCTATGCAGAAAGTTATGCAGAAGGCGAAACACCCGGTCACGATGGCCGCTCCAGCTTCGGTGGTACAGGAAGCCAGTACTCATACGCCTCGGGCTCGTCATACATGACCGGCAGTGACATTGACCGCCGCACATCGTACGCCTCAACCGGGGCCCACGGTGAAGAAGCCATTGATGAGGACTCGGAAGAGCACTCGGAAGACAACGAAGACCACGAAGACAACGAGCCCACCACCACCATTCTCAGCCCATCCGTCATCTCGACCGCAACGGCTGATACCGACGTCCCTATGCCCACGCACTCGGAGATCGGGCGCGCGGTTGCGGCCGTCAAGAAGGAGATGAACGATGAGTACGCGCCCAGCGACTCGGGTGTTGGCACTGATTTGCCCACCATCGCGTTTGGAAACAATAGCGAGACAGATGCGGATTATTTTAGGCGGGCGGCGGAAGAGGAGAGTGTAGTTGGGTAAATGGCAGCATTGGGATGATAGGGTGTTATATGGTGTTATTGGATTGGGTTTGATAGTCAATTGGGATAGGACATGGATACGGTGTTTGGGTATTGATTACCGGTGGAGTTGGGGGATTAGGTGTTGGACTAGTGCTGTAATCGTATTTCCACATACGCCACATGCATAATTCAGTTATTTCTCCCATCTGTACTAAATCTACCAATATTTCTACCTTATACTTATTTTCTCTTTCTAGCTCAACAATCCCCTGAATATGTAAGAGAATACGCTTAATCCAAGCTTATATTCTACCCCGAGATAAATCCTTCCAACACTGCTCCCATACACATATAACTTCTGCTCTACTCTTTGGCGCGCCCTTCTTTGTAGTCTGCCTCTTTATCTCTGCCCAGCAAGGCTTAATGGTTTTTAGGTCCGGTGAATTGCTATACAACAGGATGTTCTGTATCTTATAAACGTGCCTTTGTACGTAGTGACCGTGAGTAGGTACCTTGTCTCCCCGGACAACCGTTTCTAGCCACTTAGCCACACACTCCTCGGTAAAAGGAAACAGCTTAGGAAGTAGGATAAATATTTAATACCTATACCAGTCAATCCCAGCTTTCCATTCAACGCGCTCCACTCCCATCAAGGCTGGGGACTAGGCTTATTCTATAGACTTAAGACGACGCATACCATTTTCTAGCTCCTATTGCTCCTTTAAGATTGGCTCAAGCTCTTCGTTTAACTCAATAATTCTGGTAGTAGTAGCCTCTTTCTCTTTCTTTATTTCTAGTATCTAGTAGCAATGAGGACCTTTCTTATTATAAGTAAAGCAAGCTCAGAATAGAAACTCAGAATAGCTGTTTTACCTCTCTCAAATACAGCTTCGAACAAAAGCCTTATCAGCCTTCCTCCAATTTCTATAGTCACCTCATCTGTAAAGACGGACAATAGATGTTTCGTCAGACTATATAATATTCTTCTAGTCTCCAATTATCTAGTCTTTGTATAGGAGATACTACTCAAGTCGTTCCTTCTTATCTTCTTCGTCAACCCAGGTGCCCCCACTAGCTTCATCTCCTTGAATCCTGCCTTTCGTAAGATGCGCCAGACCGTTATAGCTAAAATATCGAGTTCCTCTTTGCCGGGTTCACCAGCAACGTCAGCGCAAGGCTTCTCTCGCCCATAGCGGTCATGGCGTATAGCTTGAGTAACTCTATCAGAGACTTGGTCTTGCTTCAACGGTCGGCCAGATCGACGGCCATCTTCTAGGTACTTATCAATACGCTTGAGTAGACGCTTGCTAGGATTAAAGTCTCGTGTAATTGCTCGTTTGTATATAGAGTTAATCGTTTATTTAGGAGCTCCATTCATAAATATAATCTCATGGTTAAACTTGCCGGGAGCTTTCAACCCAACAACTAGAGCACGAGCGTACAATTCAACAACGCAGTGAAAGAGAGTGTATGTATTGATATATTGGATTAAGTAGTATCTGCTGCATCTTTTGTGCACGTACGTGAGTTGTGTCCAGTCTCTCTGCACCTCTTGTAACGTGGGTAAGCCTAGCGACTCAAGCCTAAGCTCTCCCTATCTTGACGCTGTTCACGACCTTCCTGTTGCTTGGCCTCCTTCTGAGCAACTATATCTTCTCCTTGTCCCTTTATTTAGACTCTACACTTCTGTATACGCTTCTTTTTCCGTGATCCACGCTTGGTAGCTGCCTCCTAGGCCCGCTCAAGCCTAGTAATTCGATCTTCCAGCAGCTCACTTGACCGCATCATCGTTTGAGCTCCCTTCTTAAGCAGGTTAATCATGTCCTTCAGCAACGTTGGTGATGAGCCCCCGTGCCGGCGTACGCGCTCACGTATAAACGTCAACTGAGCTTCTAGCTCACATGCGTTGCTAGGAGTTCTAGCCTCTGAGAGAGCAGCTAGAGTAGACGTGTAGGGCTACATATCTAATCTTGACAGAATAACTCCTAACTGAAGAGGAACAAGACTAGAAGCTTGAAAGGTAGGTAAATATTCGCTCTTGTAAAGGCTTGATCAAAGGCTGCGCGGAAGGCTAGCAAGAATTCAAGCTTAGTGATGTGGTTGACATAGACTAACTACCAAACTTGAGTCCAACCCACACCATCTACAATACGCGATAACTCTACCAATATAGACTCACGTCACAAAATACATCAAAGGAGTGTTTTATTTGCTACCCTTGGCAGGTGAATGGCGTTTCTTGAGTTCGGTCTCGGCATGGATATAGCAGTGTCTAGATTCTGCATCGAGTGAAATAGGCTTTACAAAATGTTTAGCAGCAGTGTTATCGCTGCCACTTTGCTTCAGGATCATAATACAATACCTTGATCCATTCGGTAATATATCCTTCTTATCCTGCTTCAAACAACACTATCTATCATTCCGTCAAGAACCTCCAACCCCTCCGACAAAGCTCATCGCATACTATCTACAGCATTACGCCATCGACCCTCAAGGATTCCATAGCACACCCAGAAGAACACAACATATCAAGCATACACGACTAAGCGCACAGCGCTCCAACAAGCGCAAACCCCACCTAACCGAAACCGTTTCATCGCCATTGGCCCCCTCAGCCCCGCACTAACCCAGCCGCAACCCATCCCAACTTCCTCACCGCTTCCCCCACCCCCTTGCCCTCCCCAAATTTTCCCCAATAGAACAAGCCATGCCTTCAGCCGCCAACATCCTCTCAGACCCGGACATCGCGCAAGCCTACGAAGACGTGCGCTCCGACAAATCAGAGACTACGTGGCTCGTGCTCAAGGTACTAGCCAACACCAACACGCACAACGTAAGAACCAGCACAAGGTTGACTGACACTTTTTTTTCGTTTTGCAGTATGCGTCCGCAGCGTCGGATAACTTGAAGCTCGCCGGCACGGGCAGCGGCGACATTGCCGAAATGACGGCCTCGCTGGCCGACGACGAGGCAGCGTATGCGTACGTGCGCATGAAGCTGGGGAACGACGAGTATAGCGAGCGGGTCAAGTTTGCGTTTGTGGTTTGGGCTGGTACGTTACTATCCCATTATCATCCTCCCTTACCTTTCCCCTTTTGCAACTTGGAAAGCGGGGGGGGGGGGTTGGTTGGCTTGATTTGATTTGATTTGACTTGACTTACAGGCCCCAACACGAAGGTAATGCGTAAGGCGAAAATGAGCTTTCAGTCGGGGCAGGTCAAGCAGGTGATTCGCACGTACGCGGTGGAAGTGCAGACGGGGGATCGGAGGGATTTGGACGAGGAGGCTGTGACGATGAAGTTGCGGAAGGCAATGGGTGCGAATTGTAAGTTTTGTTGGATAATCGGCGTAATTTGTTACGGGCTTGAACTAACTCGCACAGATGACCGACAGGGATCGAGCTACTAACCAGATGAAATAAAAAAATATATTCGCGGTTTGTTTTTGGGGCTTGCGTGATGACGTTGTCGGTGCCAGTTTGGTGCCAACTATTTACCTACTTACTTGCCCGATAGCAACCGATGTGATACCAAACATTGCATTCATGACGGGCGGTCAGTCACACCTGATTCCTGCGAACTACATCAGTGCCTTCGAACTACGCGGCGAACGTCATTCCAGGGTTTGCGCCACGGTTCGCGGGCCGGTTGGCCAATCAAGGGGCGTGGCCAAGTCGGTGCAAAGACACCTTGGTCTAGGGAGCGGACAGATGGGTGGTGGTTTGGCGCATGTCATTTGTGGCGTCGGGAGAGGGGAAGGGGTATAAGAGGCGTGGCTGATGTGGTACAGTTCTAGAATCTATCTATCGTCAGTCGAGACTCGAGCCACTCGTCGAATATCTGAGCAATTAATACCACACCTTGTGTACCGCGAATAGCATTCAATACCGCGAATTACTTCGGTCAATTCTACTCTCTTTACGCTACACATCTTGGAGGCACGCCATCAAACATCTGTCTCGCACCAATCTCCTTCTGCATCACACAATGGGCTGCGGACCATCCTAAATGTCCCGCCAACCAGGCTCCTCAGGCCGGCACGGTGGCGGCCCCACAGTCCGGATCTTCGGCATCAGGCCAGCGCAACTACATAATATCAATCTCAACGCAATTTAGTTCTGTAACTGTTGCTCTTTAAGTATATTAGCCTCCGACTAGGTAGAGCGCAATATTAGATATGCTATCGGTCGTTCTATCAACAGTGTCCATCAACCCCTCTACTAGTACTTCCTGTTTGTTTGTAATAGTATACGCTGTGTCTATTACGTATTTGGAGACCTAGAAAGGAAGCCTAGATTTTAAAGATCAAGATAGTAGGCTCTAAAGGTTGATCTCGCGCGAGATATATATATGCTGGTAGTTTCTCCACGCGGATAGTAAGATCCCCACAACTCGTCTGGTAGCACAGAGAGCTTTAGCTACTCTTAGTATATATGCTAGAGTATAGGTAGAGCAGCGAGCTGGAGTACCAATAGTGAAGGGAGGGCAGAGTATAGATTGGTACCTCCTATTATGCAGGGCGCAGCTCTCTCTTTATACCCGCAAGGGCAGCGCTAGGCCAACGCCGGGGCCGCACGCGTAAGGTCCTTTACCCCTTCGTGCTCGGCCCCCTACAACATAGTAGCGTGCTCAGATGTCTGTGTATACTACTATGACGAATTTAACGCTATGATGATAGTAGAAACTACTAACAATAACTACGACGCATACCGACAGCATTCGAAAGGCGTCTACGATCACGTACTTAATCTGCCCGTACTGTTCCTACACGCTCTCCAAATAGAGAATCTAATAGTTAAAAATTTACTAAGTAGAAGCGGCTCTCGAACTTTCGATGCTGCAAGAGATAGCCTATAAATTTATATATATATCTCCGTCCCTCTCTACAAAATAAAGTAGAACGATATAAGCTACTAAGGAAAGGATATCTAATTACTATTACTACGAATATCTACGAACATATTAACAGCCAATACTACAAATCCATACTCTTCTAGACCTAGCACCTATACCTACCATGCTCCCGCACACAGACGAGCGTAACGGCCGATACTCTGACGGTATCCACAGCATGTTGTTCCCGCCATGCTGAATCCATGTATAGTCTGAGCTAAGGCCTGTGCCTAGATACAGGGGGCGCTCAGGTTCTGCAATATCATCCATGCCAGTAACCTGTAAGCTCTGAATGGCTAGAGTACCCATTTTAGTATGAAGAGCGGAGCCAGTAGAATCAAAGGATAGGTTGTAAAGAGGTCTATTGATATTGAGGGTTTTTAGACACGCGCCGCTGCTCGCATCCCAGATCTTGACGGTCCTGTCTTCTGATGCTGACGCTAGCCTGGCCGAGTCGTGCGAAAAGGCTACTGAGATGACCACACTGCTATGGCCCTCGAGTGTATGCAGGCACGCGCC
>JALNQK010000167.1:0-55697 GCA_028458525.1 Ophiosphaerella herpotricha
GTACTTATAGAAGTAGTAATTACTATATTTAACTTATAATTAGTAATATCTAGCTTAATTAGAGTAGTTAGTTTTAGAGTTAGTCTAGTAATATTGTTAGGATTAATAATAGGCTATATACTAAGTAGATTGTAGATTATCTTAAGCTAATAATACTATATAGATTAGTTATTATAATCTATAAAGATTACTATTATATTATAGTTATATAATTAGCTTATTTTTTATTAATTACTTTAATTTACTTAGTAGAGTTTAATTTAGGATTTGTTTAAAGTAGTAAGACTCTTAATTATTAGATTAAAAGGTTACTTAAAGGTAAAGATTATAGTTAATAAGATTAATTTAATTAATTGTAGTAATTAATTTCTCTAATTAATCTTATTAATTGTTCTCTCTCTCTAGTAGCTCTATATACTTAAATCTACCTAGTTTACTAAGGTTACCCTATATAGAGAGTAGAGATCTAGTATCTCTATTATAGTAGTTTAGCTCTATACTATTTAGATTGTAATATAATTAACTAATATTCTTATAATAGCTATTTAGTATATAATAGTCTAGATAGATAGCTTCTTATAGTTTAGGATTAGTATAATCTTAAGACTACTTAATCTCTAGATTATATATCTTATCTAATACTTGTATAGAGTCTTAACCTAAAATAAGATTAGGTATAAAAAAGACTTTCTATAATATTCCTAAATAGAAAGAATTAATATAATTAACTCTTTGTTTAATAACTTTAACTTTAATAGATTTAAGGACCTATCGAAATCTACCTAAAAATCTAACTATTCTATTAGGTTAAATAACTATATAGGGCCTTAGCCTGTAATAGTAGGTACTACTATAGGAACTAACTAAATAATACTTAAGTAGAAGAGGTCTAAGTAGGGTTATTAAGCTAGCTAGCTCCTAAGAACTATTTGTAGCAAATACTTAAGATACTACTATTAGCTACTAATACTAAAGTAGTAGTAACCCTCTTTATATAGTACTAAGTTAGAAGGATATTAGGTATATTATATATTAATATATAAAATACAAACGCTCTAATAGGCTCTTACTATAGGGTAAAGTATAAAATAGATATCTAGGTTAGTAATTTAGGTAATACGCAAGTAATTAGGAAGAAAGTAGTAAGCCTTAACAATAAGAGCTCGGGATACAGGCTACTACTAATAAAGGGAGTAACTAGTTCTTAGGAGCTTAAGGAGACTAAGCTTAAAAGTTAGAGAGGAAGATATAGTATAGTAGAAACGCACGTAATTAGGGAGTATTAGGTTAGCACTGTAGCTCTGCAAGTAGCTATAAGTAGGACTAGATAGGAGAGATAGATACTAATACTAACTTGTTATATATATAATAGGGCTACCTATTAGTACCTATTAGATAGCTTACCTAGGTGCGTAGTAATTGCAATTAGAGTGCAACGTAAATAGGTGCGGGGTTAGGTTAACTGTTAATAGGGCTAAGGTATAAAGATAATTCTAAATAGTAGATATTAAGAGTATATTACTCTAGGTTAAAGATTAGGATTAATAATACTATCCTAATAATACGTATTGTATTTATTATATACTTTATACTTAACTCTTAATCTATTAATCTATTACTCTATTATTTGTAGATCTATAGATTATTTAGATCTACTACTCTATTAATCTATTACTTATAGATCTACAGATCTATAGATTATACTACGTAATTGTTATTATATATCTAAGTTATACTCTATATTACTATCTTACCCTAGCCCTTTATAGGTGCTGTTCTTAGGTTCTTCGCCTAGTAATTTAGGTTCTACTAGTTCTAAATCCTATAAAGGGTTGTAACTTATAATACTATCTCCTCCCTTAGGTTCTATTAGGCTATAGTTTTCTCTATTCTAGGTTTCTAACTTATTAGTATCCTACTTACTAGTTATTTCTTCTTATAAATTATCTATACCTGCTAAATCTACCCTTTGTTATTTTAACTTAGCTAATTGTATATTACATTAAGGTATTGAAATAGTTCCTTGTTCTTATTATTATTCTACTAACTCTACTTACCTATTTTCTACAAAGCTTAGTAAGGCTTACGAGGTATATATTCGTACTAATATTCAGGGTTCTTGCAACGTTTCTAGTATCCCTCTTTCTAAGTATATATTTTTAAGGCTAATTCTAGCTCTATAACTTAATATTATTAGAGAGAGCTATTAACTAGGCTGAAGAGAAATTGTTATTGCAAATTTAAGAGGCTAAGGCTAACTAGGAGCACGTTCTAGCTCTAATAGCTAAAGCCTTAAGTAAGCTAGTAGAGAACTAGGCTCGCCTTATTTATCTTTGTAAGCTAAAAGTATATAATAATAAGAAGATATTTACGTAGTTCTCTACTCTAGAGGCTAAGTTAGATACTAAAGAGGCTAAGTTAGCTCCTATAGGTCCTTGTATTCTTCTTACTAGTATTGTTGTACTAGACGCCTCTCTATCTATTACTAATAGTAACTATCCTCTTTAGAACTTTAATAGTTTTCTTAGTTTACTATAAGGTAAGTTAACTAACTTTAACTTTAGAAGTCCCTTAGTAACTTAGGGTAGTTAAGATTATCTTCTAGTTCCTATATATATTCCTATAGTTCTCTATTTTTATCTATTCCTAACTACTTAATTAGATAGTAGTTCTTTCTATTTTAGAGCTAGTATCCTATAATTTCTTAGGCTTTCTATTCTTCTTATTCTCTATATATATTAGCTTTGTATACTACTAGTTCTATATCTTGTAGTACCTTTTCTAATAGTAAAACGTAGAATATAGGATATATCTTTATTCTCTTAAGTAGTTTTAATTTATATATAACTAGTATTACTTTTTTCTTAATTTTATATAGTCCTATTTTTATATAGTCTAGTTTTAGGCTTAGTTACTTACTTTTTATATTCTTTCTTTATAGCTATACTTTCTCTCCCTCTCTAAATTAAGGTCCCTCTCTATATTTCTAGTTGTAGTATTATACTATTTATATTCTTAAGAATTTAGTATCTTCTTTTAGCTATATATATATTTCCTTTATTCTATTTACTATACTCTCTCCTTAAGGGCTCTAGGATCCTATATTCCTCTAGTTTTAGTATATAGCTAGTTTAAATCTATAATTTACAAAGAATAGTAATACTCTTATTACTATACTCTTTACACTATTATAAGCTAGTTATACTATTAGTAATAGTACTATCTAGTTGTTTTAGTTATAGTTAAGGTAGTACCTTAAGTACTATTTAACTATCTAGTTTATTTATTCTAACTATCTATCTATCTATAGATAGTATACTATAGATATACTGTATTTAATTCCTAGTAAAGCTATTATAGTGCTCTATATCTTAGATATAAATCTTATATCTCTATCTATAATAATTTTGTCTAGTACTCTATATTATCCTACTACTAAGTCTATTACTTAGTAAGTAGCTTCCTTTATACTACTCTTCTCCTTATATAGTTAGAAATATATATATTTTATTAGTTTGTTAACTATTGTTAGGATTCTATTATATTCTACTCCTAAGATTAGGTCCTTTAACTTAGGTAATCTAGTAATAAAGTCTATTGTAATAACTCTCTATAGTTATTCTAGTACTTCTACTAGTTATAGTATTCTATATAGTACGTATCTATTATATTTATTCCTCTAATATTCTATATAATCTTTTAGGATTTCTATTACTACTTATCTTACTCTTAGTATATAGTAGTCCCTTAGTACTCTTTCTAGGGTTTTTTCTATCTCTTAGTATCTATATACTAGTATTTTGTAGAATCTTCTTATAAATTCTTGTTGTATTTTACTTAGTATATAGATTTATCTATATTCTATTCTAAATCTATTTTTTATTTCTTAAGTATTTAGATCCTTCTTTGTTTCTTCCTTAATCTACTAATCCTACTTGTTACCTATAATTTCTAGGCTTGCGGCTGCCTTAGGTTTATTTATTTCTAAGTGCCCTTGTTTATTTTCTACTAGTATAGTTCCTTTAGCTCTAACTTCTTTCTATAGGTCTAGTCTTCTACTTAGTATATCTACTAATATATTTTCTAATCCCTTTGTATAGATTACTTTAAAGTTAAATATTACTAGGTATTCCTACTATCTAGTATATTATTAAGTTAGGTCCTTATTTATTATAAATCCTATTAGGTTCTTATAGTCTATATAAACTTGTATTCTATATTTAGCCCCTTGTAGGTATACTCTCTATTGTTTAAATACCTTGTATATTACTAGTATTTCCTTGTTATAAATAGAGTAATTTATTTCTACTAGTTTTATTTGTTTTAAGAAGTACTCTACTAAGTATCTTATTCCTATAATAGAGTCTTCCTATTATAGTACTATTCTATATACTAAGTTTAATACGTCTGTATTAACTATTAATAGTAACTCTAGGTTAAATATTCTAAGAACTAGGTCTTCTTAGAATCTTTCCTTTATAGTTCTAAATACCTCCTTATATTCCTTTATCTATTTAAAGAGTATATTTTTCCTTATTAGGTTTATTAGTAGTTTTATTAATTCTAACTATCTTATAATAAACTTTTAATAGAAGTTTATAAGTCCTTAAAATTACTAAATTTTAGTAACGTTTTTTAGTATTAGCTATCTTATTATAGTATCTATCTTAGCTAGGTTAATCCTTAGCTATCTTAGTTTAATAATAAATCCTAGAAAGTTAGTCTTTCTCGTGTAGAATTTATATTTTCTTATCTTTAAGAATATCTAGTTTTCTACTAGTAGTTCTAGTATCTTGTATACGTACTTTACGTGTTCTTCCTTGTTTTTAGAGAATATTAGGATATTGTCTAAGTATATAAATACAAAGACGTCTAGATATTCTTATAGTATTATATTAATCCTTTCTTAGAATATTACTAGTACATTAGTTAGTTTAAAGGGTACAACCTAGTATTTATACAGTTTGTATTATATTCTAAACGCTATTTTCTACTTATAGCCTTTTACTATTTATATTTAGTAGTATACGTTCTATATATTAAGTTTTGTAAAGATTTTAGCTTTACTTATCCTATCCTATATCTTATCTATATAGAGTAAGGGATATCGATTTTTATCTATTATCGCGTTAGTTCTTCTAAAATCTACGCAGAATCTTTTTTCTTTAGTTCTTTTTTTATCTGCGAAGAAGGTCCTATATACTACTAATAATTTTAAGGGTCTTATCTACTTGTTCTAAAGTGCTATTTTAATATATTCTTTCTTAATTTTTACTTCTTCCTTAGTTTTCCTATAGACTAGGCTCTATCCTATAGTTTTTCCTTCTTCTAGTTCTATTTTTAGGTCCTATAGCTTGTATATTAGTTAATAGTTCTTAGGTTCTATAAGAAGTTCCTCCTATTTCTTATATTCTTCTAGGAACTTTCCTATATACTTCTTAATACTTACCTATAGCGTATTTTATTTATATATAATTTCTCCTATTTTCTAGTTAATTTAGGGGTTTACTATCTCTAGCTATAGTATCCCTAGTATTATATCCTAGTATTTATTAAGTTAGGTTATATCTATAATTAAGTTCTAGATCTTTAAACCTCTTACTTCTAATATTAAAGGTTAGGTCTTAGAGCTAACTAGTTCTTAGAATAGTAGTCCTTCTATCGTGCTTAGTTATCTTAGGTACTTCTTAGGTACCTATTATATTCCTTATTATTCTACAAACTTCTTCCTTATAAAGTTCCTAGTAGCTCTACTATCTACTATAATTTAGATTTTCTTTCCTTAATAGTAGCCCTCTATAGTTACGTGTAGTTCTTTTACTCTTTTAAGTATTTCTTTCTTAGGCTAGTACTTTGTTTTAACTTTTTCTTATACGTACTTAGGGTATTTGTTTTGTATATATTTGTACTAAGGCTTTTCTTGTACGTATTCCTTAGACAATTTATATCCTAGTTCTAGTACTAAATATCTCTTTTTTATTTTAACTAGTTACTATCTATAGACTTCTATCTAATTAATAGCCTTTATAAGGTTTTAGTTATTGTTTTATTTTAGCTAAGCCTTGTTTATCTCCTTAGGTTTCTTATATATTTTACAGCCTATCTCTATATAGGATACCTAAGCAATTTTATAGTATATAGGGTATTCTAATTATACTCTTATATTATCCCCTATTCTATACTTATCTTATCCTAGCCTATCTTATACTAGGATATAGTACCTAACTAGTATACTCTATACGTAGGCGTTTTTAAGCTATTTTATTTTCTTTACTAATTAGGTCTATTCTTCTTATATAGGTATATCTCCTATAGCTACTATATTTATCTCTATCTAGTATCTAAAGGATATAATCTTTATTTCCTTAGAGAAGTATAACTTCTATTTGTTATATACTTCCTCTATACCTATTATTAGTCTTTATCTTAATAGAAATCTCTTATCCTATACTAGTATCTCTAGTTTAGAGCTTTCTTAGCCCTCTATACTAGAGCTCTCTCTTTCTAAAGTATTTTCTTAATCCTCTTGTATTATTTATAATAGGGTTAGGAGTCCTACTCTATAGGTTATTACCTCTAATTCCTTATCTTAATCCTTATAAGTTTCTTCTACTTATTCCTAAACTTATTCTTTTATTACTACTATTTAGTTTTACTTCTCCTATAGGAACTATTCTACTCTCTATTTTATATAGATATATATTAGGTAGTTATCTTTATAGTAGAATATCTAGTATAACCCTTAATAGTTATTTTAGTTAGCTACTACTTTCTCTTATAGTTCTTCTATAGGTTCTTTAGAGTTCTTTCCTATCTTATTTATTTTTAACTATATCTCCTTCTTCCTATTACTTTAGTAGTCTTTTGCAAAGTAGCCTTTCTTTCTATAGTTATAATAGGTAAAGTCCTTCTTACTCTCTCTCTTCTTACTTCTATAGTCTTTTATATAATACCCTTTTTTATTATAGTTATAGTATTTAAAGTCTTTCTTTTTACTCTCTTTGTTAGTATCTAGAATTATTAAATCTCTCTAGTCCTAGTTTCCCTTTAATTCTCTTTACTAATTTTTCTTCTATTCTCTAAGTTTATTATTAATTTAAATAGCCTAGGCCTTTATAGCTTCTAGTATCTATACCTTTTCTATTTAGATTATTTTATATTAGATTTCCTTTTTTAGGCCTTATTTAAATTGTACTATTAATACTTATTTGTTCTATTCTATGTTTATAGACAACTATTTAAACGTAGATATATATTCTACTACTCTTTTTATTTATTTTAAGTTAAAGAGTTTTTCTTCTACTTGTTATATAATATCTATATCTCTAAATACTACCTTAAGCCTTGCAACAAATTATTTGTAGTTACTAAATATTATTACTATTCCTTCCTTTTATCTTTCTAGTATATTAAGCCTATAGTCTATCTAGTATAGATTAAACTACTTTATTACTTTTCCTTTAAAGTATATCTCTATATATATAACTTTCTTTTCTTCTATATTAAAGTATTTAGCTTGTATATCTAAGTATAGTATTGCTACTACTAGGAAGGTTTGTAGGTTCTTTCTCTCTCTATTAAACTTCTTAAGTTTAGGTATTTTAGGTAGCTTCTTTGTCGCGCTTATTCCTAGGCGGCTAGTAATACCTTTGATTCGTTCCTAGCCTTTAGTAATAGCCCTTACCTAGGTCTTATTCTAGTTAATATAGCTTCTTAACTTGTTGTTTTGTTTAAGGAGTTTTGCAATTATATCCTTTATCTATTCTCTATCCTTGTAGAGGCTTTATAGGATTCCCCTAATATCCCTAAAGTCTGTATTGTCTAACTCGTATGTCTTAAGGGGTCCTCTTGCTTCTAATATAGCTATTGTTGTTGCGTAGCTTAGACTATACGCTACTTACGCTTTACTCTCTAAAGCAATAATTATTAAAGTGTAATAGGGCTACCTATTAGTACCTATTAGATAGCTTACCTAGGTGCGTAGTAATTGCAATTGGAGTGCAATGTGAATGGGTGCGGGGTTGGGTTGACTGTTAATAGGGCTAAGGTACAAAGATAATTCTAAATAGTAGATGTCAAGAGTGTATTGCTCTGGGTTAAAGATTAGGATTGACGATGCTATCCTAATGATGCGCATTGTGTTTGTTATATACTTTATGCTTAACTCTTGATCTGTTGATCTGTTGCTCTGTTATTCGTGGATCTGCAGATTATTCGGATCTGCTGCTCTGTTGATCTGTCGCTTACGGATCCACGGATCCACAGATCACACCACGTGATTGTTATCATGTGTCCAAGTTGTGCTCTACGTCACTGTCCCACCCTAGCCCTTCATAGGTGCCGTTCTCGGGTTCTTCGCCTGGTGATTCGGGTTCCACTGGTTCCAAATCCTGTGAAGGGTCGTGACCCGTAACAATGTAGCTACTCTACGCAAATATTCAACTCAACTCGCCGACTGCAGGTCGCCACCTGCCCTCTACTTCTACGTGCATCCCACGATGCCACAATAGTCACCGAGCGCAGGAGTAAAGTTAGAGAGTCTTGGCACTAGACCTCGTAGCATCGTGTGCATTCGTTTAAAGTTGCCGATATTAGGATAGAGAGAGCAAAGAGTTAGGGGACTAAAATCAGGACTAAAATCAGTATAAGGAACCAAAAAGGAGCTAAGTATAATTAGCCTAAAGTACTATAATTTTAATTATAAGCAAGCGCAAGTAAGCATAATCTACGCTGAGTAGAATTGAGCCGAAGTTGAGCCACGTAAGATTCTGCTGATGTAATGGGTTGAAACCGACTGACCTAATCGGGTGTATGCCAAGAGTAGATTTGACTTGGAAATAGCAGATAGACTCATTTCTATTCTACCGACTAATACTCCTACAACGCGTTCAAGGTCAGCGAAAAGGCTACCGTACGGGTTGTTGATAACAAGGACTAGAAGATCTGGGTGCGCCCCTTTGAGCTTGTTCTCTATTTCCAAGTCTAATAGGCTATAGATATGCCTCCACAATGTTCGGCCCCGGGTCCCCATAAGTCCAAAGTTGGAAATAGACAACCCTCCCGATAGCGTAGTATTGGGTGAGGATGCAACAAGCAGGGGCAGCGATGCGTGAAATACATTAAGCATGTTGATTGTGCGCGGGATCTAGCAAATTTGTTAGCTACCACTAGAGTCAGAACAGTAAGTATTCATACACTGTTGAGACCTATGCATCTCAAGCCAACTTCTCTCTGCAATAGCGACGTTTTCACCCTTGCTCCGTAGCCGTGGTACTGCGAGGTACGAGATCATCATGTCTTTCATCGTGTCCTTCATTATTTTCTTCATCGTGGCCATCATCGTTTTAATTATTATCCTTCATTATGGCTTGGAGCTCGGTCTGTGAGACAAACCCAGTCCTTTTGGGTGCAGGCGGCGACGTAACTACAGCAGGCGAAGGGCTGTACGCTCCTCGTGGGTCTAAGAGAAATTTATCAAGCTTCTGGCTGCGCTCTCTATGCTCGCCTAAGAAACTCCTAGCAGGCAGCTAACTATCCTCTTTTTCGGAAGAGAAGAGAGCCCCGTCAGGCGACTCCATAAAACCACGTTCCCCAAAGATTTCCCTCTCGTATCTATCCTCGACACAAGCGGCGTCATAGATCGCTACATCTATGGCCTTTTTGCCTTTCCACGCCCTTTTCATCGAGGATCGCGTTTCCCACCGCAACTCCTTTTCGCCGTTGTGTATCCATTCCGCGAGCAAGTAGGTGGTTGGGTATTGACCGTACCGCCCGCCTTTGCCACCTTTTCTGGTTTCAAATAATCTAACCACCCTCCCAAGTAACTCCCCAGACATTATCAATATGTGTACGTACATATTTTTTCGCTGGTTCACAATATCTCTCATGGCTTGCGTTTTGAACTTCTATTGGTGGTTCATCTCTCTCTCGTAATTTTCAGTAGCACAGCTGCTGAGCCGAAATCTTTCAAGCCCTTTCTTCCCGAGCTGGTTAATAAAATAAGTCTTTGTCCAGAGTATTGTTTTAGCGTCATGCCATAAGCTTCTAGCTGGATTTGAGATTAGTGGTTGTAACGGCTCAGGATCCTCATTGTCAGAGCTCGACTCAATTGATGGTTCCGCGTTTACGGTGCTGGTGTCGGGGTCAGGGGGTGTCATCCTCCATCTCGGCATCTTCAAATACGAAAGATGCTAATTCAGTTTTTCCCAATTCCTCTCCACTCTTTTTGTCAATCTCCTCATGTTTTTTTTTAAGACGCTCCTTTGCTTTGACCGTTTGTCTTTTGCTTGAATAGAATTCTAGTTTGTCCCTAACTAATTTCCGCTTTCCGTTACACTTTTGCGCTTTACCGCTGGCATTTTTGTGTTGGAATGTTGCTGGTGACTGTAGCTTATGGCGTTTGTTCTCTATGTATAAAATTAAAAGCTCGTTGGTTGTGTTGCCTACAGAGAGAATGTGGGCATATTTGAATTAATGGCCAGTGGACAGAGAATGGTGCATGTGTTGCAGTCCCGCCCACATGGCTGTGAACTGTCTCTACGACAAAGGTCTGAAAAAGGGCCTTGCTCCACGTATGTGTATTTTTGATCGCGTCAGCGCTATATTTAGAGGCATTCGCAGAACACTAGTGCTTTTAAAGTAGCATGCGTCGGTGCGAAGACCGAAAAGAGGCCACCGTGTAGCTCTGGAAAGCAGGCAGGTATAGGCGAGACAGTAGCAGTTTACTCATACACGTAACTTGCAACATTTCTGTGATGCAGCTTTTATTGACTCTACACTTTATAGCTCTAAGTCTGGGGTTAGGTTAGGCTTCTGCCATAGAGCCAGACGTTGACGTCTCAGTTCACTATCCATCAACCCTTCTCGCGAGCCAGAGCTCCTATGAGCGGGACCATAATCGTTTGGGTAGCAGTTCGGATTTAGGGGTGCTATGTGGAACTCGTAGCCTTATGCCTACCTATAGCCGGCGCCATTGCTACAGCTGCCATCGGCGGCCTCTTCAATTCAACAGCTTCTGCCTCGGCAACCAGATTTGTTCCAACACCTTCCTAGGTAGACTTCGCCTCCCCCCTTGGTAGCTCTTCACCAAAGACAAAGATAAACATGCGGTTTGTTTGTTTTATGGCAGTACTCCCTTGCACAGTGTTTGCGTTCCTCTAGATAGCACTTTTGGGCCAGAGCTATTGTGAAAGCCGCTTTTCTCGGTCGAATACTCTATATCTCAATTTCTATTCTAAAAAATGTACATATGTATTATTGGTGGCAAGATGCTCGCTTGGTGATCGAACACTAAACCGCTAAACCGTTTCTGTCAAATCTGACCATTCTGCACAATAATTCTCAGATGGGAATTGTCTGAGCACGGTTACGTCCCATCTCCGCAGCTCCTCTTTAGCCACCCTAGCCATCAATCCGGATGACGCCGACGCGCGGATGGGACTCCGTAGAGCGCCTTGCCCGCAAGCTCCTTGTCTATATGCAAAAAGCGAAAAGCATAGGGCGGGATGCTTGCGGTCCGGTCGGGAGCAAGGCCGACCTCGAGGAGCTACTCAAGTGCCTCAACACCATCGTCAAGGCTTTTGCACGAGCCATCCCGGACAACGAGGACAGCGCAAGCGAAGGGGAGCCTGTATCGAGTGGTCAGAGTCGACTACGACCACGATTAGACATTGTTCATCATGGGGTGTATACTGGTACAGCCAACGGGCACGCTTCGCAAGCGAAGGAAGCTGCCATAGACAGCCCTGAAACCAGAGGGAGTGAGAGAGGAACAGCACAATTGCGTCGTTCTGATCGCACGCGCACAGCGAGGTCTAGCGGGGCGTCGAGTGCAGTTTTCGAGCCTACGAGGACGCCTAGAAGGGACCTTAGACAGCGAATAACGAATAATACTGGCCGTTCCGAACTGCGAAAAAAGTGCCACACGGCCTCGCCCCCAGCATCCCAACTACAGCACCCGCTCGAACCAATGCTACTAACCCAAGACCAAATGCATGAAAGCTTGGTTGAAACTCTCCAGGCGAACCACGGCCTATAGCCTCAAGCCTATGCCAAATACTCCACTGTGAATCTTGAACCTCTACAGCTAGAGCATTTCCAGCTCAAGGGCAGCCAGCTCACACAGTACGACTACAAAAATGCATCAGCCAGACTTATTATCTCTCACAAGCAAGGAACCGATACCCTACCTGATCCGAAGCACATCGATTGGGAAGGGCCAAAACCTACCCAGGACGATATGAAGGAAATATTTAACAACTTGTGCTACAACCCGCCCCAGAATTCAAAGCGCCCGTACTACGTTGATTCCATTGAGCCAGTCAAGGACGTACTCAGCGTTAGTTTCAAACCGCTAGTTCATGCTGGCTACCGCTTATGTCGACGCAACTATGGTAATCTCCCAAGAATCAACACAGTTTACATGTACGTTAGTCTCAAGAAATGCACCTCCACTACATATCGAGGATGCCAGACTGGGCTCCGTGAACTTGATTCATAGAAGATCTGGCTCATAATCGATGAGCAGTGAGCAGACGAGCTAGAGGCGAAACTACTCGAGCTCCATGGGACTGAAAAGGGATGCTCCCAGGCCGTTCGTCATTTGAGCACTATGGTCTCTCCTAAGCAGCTTGACGACTGGGCTATTCCTTACTACTTGGATTGTTGCGAAGCCGGCCAGATGATCGAGACTAAGGCAAGCTCGTATCATGAGGTTTTGAATCTAGGTTATAACATTGCTGAGTCTATCGACGTGGAATATAGCAACACGCCCGACATGCTGTCTGATAGCGAATACCAATGGTACTAGGATACATGCAGAGTAGAACACCCTCTTTCCAGAGCGGAATTCGAGTTGTCGTGCTCTCGTACCGAACATCACTGCATTAGGACAGTACTACACCAAGATGACGTTGATGGCATCTTGAGATCAGTCAGCCTCCAAGCGAGCCAAATAGAGGCCCTTCGCCAGGCTTTACAGTCTCGGGACTGCGCTCTCGCGTTACGCGAAAAGGCCCGTATCGTGCAGTTGATCGCGTAGTGCCGTGAACCGAGCAGCATCCCACTAGAGTGCCCTGAGGGAGCAGACCAGGTGTTCTTTCGCATCATCCTGCACTTCACCACTAGGAAGGAATTTGTTCGATTTGAGGATCGCGTCTATCTTACCAGGCTGGCTTCAAGATGTGAAACAGAGGAGGGACTTCTCCGCTTGGAAAATATGAAACGTCTACAAGCTAAGAAGAAGAATTATACAGCTCATGATCTGAAGGATTTAACACAAAGTCTTCATATCTCGAGGCATATGCTGGACAAGCTAAACACTTATCGAAAATGTGGAGCGAGCCTAATAATCATGTGCGACACTTTAGGCTCCGCTATTCTTGCAGCTTTGCCTACCCAGAGCATAGATCCTATGCTCCATTTTCCAATCACTCTACAGCAAAAGATCAAACCATCTGACTACCAAAAGCTCGCGGACTGCAGTTTGCCTCCTCCACCAAATAGCCTCCTATAATGTTTCCCAAAAATTTGGAGAAAATAATAATGGCGTGATTACCGCGCCGGACACCCAGAGTAGCTGGCAAAACTTCACTCAAGATTCTCTGTCAAGAACGGCGAAACGACAAAGGCTATCATATGTGGGTGGCTCAAGTTCATTCAGGATCATCTAAAGATCCTCAAGCAATAGTGTGATTACATTCTAGCTGGTTGGGCCAACGGTTGTTGGGGGATTGTTGAGTCACCTCTTATATACCAATTTGGCGACCGCTTTAATCATTGACGGAACAAGCTACACGGCACACACTGTTCCTCATGCGAGCTGGTGCTCTAACTCAAATAGGGTCACCTAGTCTGCGTAGTCACGGACGATTTCCCTAACCTGGTCTCCGATTGGGTTGGTCGCGGATACTACCAGTAGTCAGCAGTAGTAACATCACATACAAAAGGTTAATGCCGTACTCAATACTGCCATGTCTTCGAGCTTCTCAGTCTCTTCTTGACCTCTTTTAATGTGTGTTCCTATCTGTCCTTCTTGCTGGATTGACTCCCAATCTGGCGCCGAACCGTAGTGTGTGGTGACACGCTTGCCCGAGCGCCTATCATAGATTGCGTTGGGCGCCACATATACCGAGATGCTTAAAATCCTTCTTCTCTTGGTGACTAAACGACAACCTAGTGTCATGATCCAAAATACTCATATAACTGTTATCCAGCGTGTCTTTCCACAGGGGACCCTCGTTCAGAAAATACTTTGCTATAGAACCCTCTACTCCATATTAGCTTCCGTGAGCCTTCAGCAAAAGCTACCTACCATTGGCCTCCAGCTGCCATACCAAACGAATGCGGCGAATACGAGCCCTGCAAGGGCTATAGCCATAAACTAATCATTCGCGATAGGGCAATTGTGAAGCTATACCGAAACCGATGGCAACCATAATGACGGCACCATAGTCGTCGACGGGAACACTCATACCGTGCAGTCCGCTGACAAAGTCTCGATAATGATCCGTTCCCCTCAGTTCGATTCCGCGCTTGATTCTACCGTCCTCTCGTTTGGCGTCGTGGAATTTCAGTTCGTTTCGATTAGCCTTACTGATGTTCGGGAATTTACACACAAACTCCTTACGCGGCTGAACAAGGACATCAGGGTATTCCTGTCGCCCCTCTGACCGAGACGCTACAATAAAGGGATGAGCCTGTAGGTAGGACCAAAAGCAAGCAGCCGGTGCGCATAACCCCATATATTGTCCCGCACCGACCCTTACATGACGGGACAGCCTTAACCAAATCAATACGCCATCGCCTTCACGGAGGATATAGGCGAGGAAATAACGATCCGGGCCACAAGTGAAACCGAAGGGAGATGACACAGTAGACTGCTAAAACTTAATATACACGGGAAGAACACTTCGTATGAAGGTCGCCGGAGAACTGGAAGCGACAGGGGAAGAAGCAAACACAGCGAGGATGCACCGTAATGCTCATCACCAGCTTTTGTCAGAATAGAATTTCACATACAATAAGCCCCTACCTATTCTACGCCATTTTTAACGAAAAAGAAGTCTGCACATCTACCATCACTACATATAGAAGGAGCAAGAACAACATCACCCCGGTTGCGTAGTGAATGCGTTGAAAAGTGCACAGGCGGACACTAAGGATATCTACAAGGAAGCTTAAGCAAGGATCAGCAATCGTTGGAGCCATATTAATCAATAAAAGATAGAAGCTCGCACACCCACCTTATCAACTAATAAAACTCTAAACACAAGCGAGAACAAATTTATAGCAACACAGCACACCCGCACAAGGGCAGCCGCTCAACCCCACAGCCCTACGTATCGACGACGGCGTAGTAGTTAGGAGGGGGCGAGATGTTGAAGGTTAAAGCGATATATAAGCACCAACAATTTCTTTAGGCACGGAAGAATATCGAGAAAAAGATGTTGTAAGACATACTTCCGCTTCAATGCGCGGATGAGGTTTTTCATGGCTCTACTAGAAACGATACCTTCCGGGAATCTTTTGTGGTCCTTTCGTTCCTCGATCTTCCTCAGCAACTCAACATGATTATTTGCACGGAAAGGCGGGCGAGCACACATTATCTCGAATAACGCAGTACCGACAGACCACAAATTGGCTTTGGCGTCATACTTCTCCTAGCGTAGGATTTCAGGTGCTATATAGGGTGGGGAACTGCAAAGCATTTCAGCTAGGGAGGTTATTGGCAGAATTCTAGCAAAGCCAAGATCGGCAATTTTGAGCGTTGGTAGCGATTCAATACCTGCAGCTAGCAGTAGTGAGCTGGGATCGGCAGCCAATGGCATACGCTCAAGGGTTCCACTCTGGGAGTATTAGATAGACGATGGATTGAAGAGTAGATTTTGCGGCTTTAGGTCACGATAGATAGAAATCTAGTGCGAAATGGCGAAAGGTTACTTTATAGAGGCCTCCTACAGCCGGTTTGGGGTACCTCTCAATCATGCGCTGGGTCTGCGGGTGGTTCACGGGGTCGGTGCGCCTCCTGATGAAGGCAGACAGGTCTCCATGGTGATGTGCATGTGGGACGAGGTTTCGTGGCAATCGATGAGCGAGAAAAGTGGGACTTGGACACTTCAGATGAAGCAGCCAGGAGATACTCAAGCTACCTAGAACCTTTTTTTAGGCATGCACAAGTACGGCTAGAGGAATCTTTTTTTAGGTATCTACAAGTACGGTTAGAGGAATCTAACATTCCTAATTGAGTTATTTAATAGTATGTAGTCAATTGTATACATCTAGCATTAATGTAAAGAGTGTAATTACCCTACTTTTTCAGTGTGATCATCTCCACGCAAGAGCCTACTATCTCAACCGAGCTTATCTCTCTTTGCTCCGTCACCATCGCCCAATTCTTCATAAGCCCTACATGGTACGGCGCTCTCAAGAAGCATGCCAGCACCACTACCAGCGATGAAGAAAAGATCAAATCTCTTCGGACTGGAGAAGTAACGGTATATAGTCCGAACGCAATGCTTGGCCAGGCCGATGACGGTAGCTCGATGAAAGATCCAAATCGCTGGTTCAAGATGAATATTCGTAAGAGGATCACTAAAGATGGCGGATAATCCGTCATGGCAGTCTGGAAGCTTGTCAACATAGCATTACACGCATGTGAATTGCTTGGTGTCTGGATATTGCTTAAGAATTGAAACGGATCCATCATCCTATAATAGTTTGCATGCCCTATACAAGGACGCTGAAAAGAGAAGCAAAAGCAGGTAAAGGTACAGTCACCTTTGTCGTTATACAAGACGTCACGCCGCTGTGACACGTCGAAAGCCCTGGAGCGATTGGTCGAAACGATGCTTTTGGGAACTTTGAAGACAATCCGTCGATTCTGCTAGAAATTTTTCCTGCCTCCGACTCCTAATTTGCTACCAGCGATATTAATCAAATTCCTTACCAATCACGGTCCTTCAGGGAACAAGACAACAGCAACCATACTATACCTGCCCCGACTATTACATCACCAGATGCAGAAACCAGTTCATCGTCCAACACCGCTAACTTACAGCCTGAAGATAACTGCGTCAAAAGCGCCCGTATTCACCCGCTATATCAACAACTGCCTGACAAAAATGGCAAATATCACTGCCCCAAGGCGTGTAAGACTGGCTGCAGCCACAAGCCAACGGCCCTAAAACGCAACCGTAAGCATGTCACTCCTCTAAACTTGACCATATAGCATCGCCTAACGCTTATGTTAGCAAGTACGTGGTCTCGCACTTAAAGCCGTTCCGCTCCAATAAGAAGACTTGTGCTGGCCTTCAGTTTTCATCTTGCGCCGGCCTCCGCCGCCACGAGCGCGAGGCCTACGGTATGCACGGTCATGGTGTGCCCTCAACCCTGTCACTTCCGTGACTGTGAGCGTGCAGTACCTGGTAATGGCTTCCCTCACCGCTACAATATGTTTGATCACATGAAACGTGTTCACCAATATGATGGCCCGGCCACTTTGCCCAACCAGGCTCAGCGCAAGACTGTTTCCCGCAAGCGCTAGGCCTCGGGATGCCGGCGCTTCTCGCCAACATTAGCTCCCTAGTTTCCACGAGTGGACGCGGGCTTGTGTGTAACGAAGTGCTTTTCAGACAAACAATACTCTCCGAGTTTGCACGGTGCAATCGTGAATAGAGACATTATTGCAGAGAGATACCAGTGTTGTGCTTTGTGCTCACCAGGGTCACCCATCACAAGCTATGATGGCCTGCGGGGCCAGTCTCAACAGCTAGGGTGTGACGCCCCTAGACTGCAACTTTGGTTCGGGGGGCCGGAAGCACGACTCCGCCATTGAGTTCTCTTCGCTACGCGGCCCCACGCAAGAGCAAAATTCCATGTTTACATTGCCTCTACGGTTGGTTCCTTCTGATTAGAGGACCCGCAGTCTCACATATGTGGGTACCTCCCGTGTGGGTGAAAGGGCGAAGTAAGCAGTCATGGATACGGCAAAGCCGGTCGTCATCATCTGGGATGAGCTCTGGCGGCGGCGTTGTGAGCCGAAACACGGACTTGGGCATGGCGGTACTAGTGCATTATTAGCGAGAAGAACAAAAATGAGCTCTTACTATATGATTTGACGTGTAGAGTTCAAGTTGTGACAGATTAGTTCTGCACTCTGCGCTATTCAACCGTACTCTACTTACCAATTTGAAATTTCTCTTCCACTCGTCACATCGTGTGTTTGGTGCGCTCATCAACTGCTGGAATCCAAATGCCTACACATATGAGCCTAGTTTCAACTCCCCGAAGATGCACATAATCTTTCCCAACACCTGCTTTAAGTCAGACCTAGTATCATTTCCTTTCCGCAGGAGAGTAGACGCTAGGGTTTGGAGACGTGATTGTGAGGGGGTTCCCAGAGTAGTTTAGACCTTGAGCCTGAATTCGGGCTCAAGGTCTGCCGGTAAACTTCTCTGGGAACCGTGCTTCGGTTAGAGTCGCATGGACCATAGTTGTACGACTACGACTAGTGCTGCAGATCACCCACAACTGTTGCCATCCCCTACTTTTTCAGCTTAAGTTGAGCCTTTGAAAGTCTCTAGTGTTGCTCCGAAACGGCCTCGCTCAGATGATTCTCTCGGTACGGACTGTGAGGAGACCGGCGAAAAGAGGACCCTTTAACGATTCGTTCTGTGGAAACGCCTTTAGCGATCCATTCTGCGAAAACACTTGGAGTGATGTGTGCGGCTAATTCAACACCGTGAACAACGAAGTCATCGAAGTCTCGTATGCCACACCAGAGGGTGAACCATTGAATATAGGTGACGATTTGGTGACCATCAAGCAAGCGCCAGGTGTCTGGTACCCGGCGACTCACATGGTAGCAGCTAAACTGGACCATAAAATCGATTCCACGAATGGTCATTTTGGAGTCATACACTATCCACCTGAGTGCATCGCCGATACCCCTGATCCACCCCAGGAGCTCAATAGAATATTGTGCAACCATTCGATGATATCGAATATCGCTATCTGGCGCAGATGTAACGTCAAGAATAGCTTAAAAACCTCGATCAACGTGGTAAGCGCTATGGTTTGTTTCACCTTATGCTGCATTATGAGATAAATTCATAGGAGCAACTCAGAATCAGACTTCGAGAGTATGCAAAATATGCTGAACGCTATGGGTACGACTTGGAAATTCTATCTAAAATTCTATCTGAAAATCCGAGTTTTGTTTAAATCCCGTAATAGTGAAACTTTGTAGTATTCTCGTCTCCCTCCTCGACTACGTCATGAATTCCGGTGGCACGAGGATTTGAGGACTTGGCGGCCCACTGTTCGTACATTCGCATTCCCAATCAACCATCATACCAACCCCTCCCGCCAGCCCGTGATGCATCCAGAACTAACTGGGCGGCAACCCCTGGATTAGCCAAGACTTTTCTTCGTCGTTTTTCCGTAGGCGAGGGCCTGAAAGCGAGCCAACGATTAGGTGGAGGTCCATATTATATCATGCATATGCCCTCACAAGGCTGAGACGGCCCCATCGTCCTTCATCGGCTGCCTTCTTGCAGCATCCCACAAAATTTCCTTATTTTGAAATTCCTTACCCCGCTAGAATGGTTTGGGCTTCCGCATCCGCTGACAAGAATGTACGTTGGTTTGCCAATTCTGTGTTCAGACCTAACAATGCAGGCAGGGAGGGGCTGTCCGTGTATCTGAGCTGATAGTTCAGGAATGCCATGGCATATTCTATTCAAGCGGAGTAATAAGGGTGAAAGTCTATGTAGAAGAATTTTTCGGTCACGGAAACGTCAAATCGTGCGCAGAGTGCAAGACATATACATGGATTGAATTCCTCGACACCAAATTCAATCCTACGGATGAGTACTGGAAAGCGTTTGAAGGAATTAAGGAGAAAGCTACACGGCACATGAATATTCCAGTATTGGCAGCTCTCGCACGCGCACGTCGTGCGCGAGATAATACGCGACGTCCGAATCAGCCAGGCGAGGCTGAGATCAGCAACCCTCAACCAGACGCAACCTTACCTTTTATGCACGTCGAACTACAATCAACCAGGACCGCAGCTATCTATCCTTCCGGAGATGTTAAAAATTGATATGCCTGGGGAATATTTAGGCAACCGCAAATGGACTCTACGGAGCAAGTGGGTTAGCAGTCACCAACTCCGGGAACGTCCAGGTTCCACAGAAAGTGAGTTATCACTGAACTTTTCCGGAACACCCACGTCGATAAGCGGATGCGGTCCAACCTTGATTATGAGCAGTTATGTAAACTCTCTCGATGTCCTCGTCCAGTTTATCAAAGCGACACGGGTGCAAGCGTGCAACGAGTTTAAGACCAAACAAGCCATCTCTGAGCAACTAAAGAAAGATCAAGCAGTTCCGCTCGAGAATTTCCCTGAGTCATTCCAATCATTCGTTCGCACGGTTTAGTCAGTGTAGATGTCTCCAATATGCTTCCCCCCCTTACAAAATGTTCCAACAAACGCATGCACCATGCAATTGAAGGTGGAGAGGTTTGCGCCGCAGACGAGCGGCTTCGGTATGCCGCTGACAGCTCTCCACTTGGCATCATGGTACACCGATGCGGTTATGGTGTGTCATCCCTTGCTCAATCTTGGCTACAGATTGGCTGGAACCCCGGTCCCAGTCGTTCTAATGCTAAAGGGTACATACATCCCGGCAATGACCAATCATAGAACCTATGTTCATATGATAGGTGGGCCTTCTCACTGCGGATGTATTCTCAGCTTTTATACGTGCGCAATGCAATCTAGTGGTGAGTCGCACCGAACTTCTCCGTACCTGGATGGCGATGCATGGTTAGGCCTCGCCAGCTTAACCTTTGAACGACAAACAATGCACTTGTGCAGACAAAATGACTTAATAACAGTAGCTTTTTATGCGATATGATGCAGGGTCATCATGGTCCACACGGCGCTAGCTGATGCGTGGTTTCACAGCATCTGCTGGCTGTCCGCGGAAACATACTCCAGCATCCCCGTCTACTCATAAATTATGACCATCTTTCTACAATTCCCGGTTGACCATCTATCGAAGGGTAATCGACCTGGTTGTATCCAAAGCACGACGGAGAGAGTGGGCGAAGATGGGTTTAGACGGACCCGGGCGTCTAGTGTGGCGGACGCCCACTCACGTGAGCACGCCTGAATGATTTCATACTTAACTTTCTTTGACATTATATGCAGAAATCGTGCCCAAGAGAGTTTTATCACTAGAGGGCCACATGCTACTTTGCATCATGCACTACCTCCGACTCACGACATATTGCACCAGAGATATCCTTCGGGTTGCATCCTCGGGCAGCCTATCGCCCGGATTGGGCTGGGCTTCATGCATAATGTCGGAAGCGCACGAAAAGAGCGCATTGAAAATTCGAACTCCGTGCTTCCAACCTGCATGTCGATTCGATCAAATGATGGCAAGGGTATTGCCCCAGAAAATCTTTACTTATTGGAGTGATGAGTGCAGGCGGCGTTTGCCGTGGATAAGCTCTCTCGTGTTCCCTTCCCTTCACTCCACTCCCATGTGGCGCTACCGCGGCTGTGGGGTCCGTCCCCGAAGCACCAGAGTAACTTGCAGGACATAGGATATGTTTATTCTGCGCTCGCATTCTACTAGGCTATTTCGGCGTGTTGCGCTGTATCTCGCCAGTATCAACAGAAACACGGACGCTTGTTCAGTGAGCATTCCAAGGCGAAACAGACGACAAATTACAATTCGGCCATGGATAACCCTCTCGTGGGACCAAACAATACCCAAGCCCAAGATAGACGCGATTCGGCACACCGCAATTGTAAGAGGAGAGCTACGGAAAAACTATTTGATGGGTCTCATGCTCATGCTAAAAGACTGTGTAAATGGAAAGACGTCGAGAAAAGTACAATGTCAGTAGAGCTTCACAAAAGGCTTTTTCAAAGTCTTGCATTCAATGAGACATATACTGATAGAAATTAGTCACAAAGGTCGAACTGGGCACGCGATAACGACAGTACAAGACAACTCCGAGACGTCGACGTTTCAAAAGATGGTCCACTGCGCACAAAACCTGGAGCCCCACAAACCACCGCGGGCACGACCGCAAAACGCAATACCCAACTACTCCTGTAAAACGCATGACACTCCGCACGACACTTTACACGCTGGTAAGGAGAAACAGGACATCAAAAGACCCATTCCTACGTTTTATTCGTCCTACACTGGCAAGAGCGGATCGCAGCGCCCAGACACTGGTTCATAGATAGGGATGGGATTAAGACCGACAGGTTGATGTTCCTCCGCCCAAGCAACGTGCAACTGAATACGTCCCATCCATAGTACGTACGAAAATATTCGAGCCTTTGGGCAGTCCAACTATTGTCGTTCTTTTTAGTGACGTTATACTGCTGCCTTCTGGCAATTGGGTCGTTGTGAGCTAAGATATTGGTATGCTGAAATAGAATGTAGGGACAGCAACAACTTACAACAGCCTCGCACAACGGTGCTTAGAGGTTGGGTATGGAACCATCCTGATATAGAGAATCCACTGCGAAAATTTCCCCCGAGGTGAGCAAAACGCGCATCTACAGCCTTGTCGCGTTTCAATCCCCGGCGGATGGTAACCCCGCAGGAACCACAATATTTTCCTAAAATAACCATAGCAAGTCGCATTTCGTGCAAGCGAAGTCGACAGATTTGCCAACGGATAGTTCCTTCGCACTGAGGTGTTATTAGCCTCGTTCTCTGAAAGTTTTCATTGCCGGCCTTTTGATGGCTTGGATACCTTTGACAAAATATTTGGATTCTCATCTTGCTTTATAGGACTAGCGAAAGAAGAGGAGAAGAGAGTATGAGAAAGATTTGACGAATGATTAGACGAAAGTGCCCTGTCAAGAAGAGAGAGTAATGAGGCAGAATTAGACCTTTCATATTCGCCGACACCATAACTCAGACACTAGATGTGTACGGCCTCTGATCTCAGGCTGGCCACCGTGATAAGCCCTCAATCGCCCAGATGATGTTGTGACCTTGTCTGCTCAGGGATCGTGATACCTCCCCCTAACACGCCTCCTGCGCTAATACGTACCTGCGATTGCACTTCGTTTGGACGCATGGATTGAAGTCCCAAACGAATCCGCAAATGCCACCCGGGAACACAGAAGCCCTTACCGCTCTGCCCATCACTTATGCTTGCAGAATATTGTGATTGAGGACTGATATCAGCAAAAAATGCAGTAGAGTGGGGTATGTGTCAATGCGAGGGCTCCGCAGAGTCTCCTACTAGAGCATAGAAACAAGTTCACTTTTGAAGCTTTCAGCATCCACAATTTTCGTGGTCTTTTAATGCATTTATTATATACATGTTTTTGGAGAGGTCCTCTGTGATTTTGACCTTTCTCAGCTTATGATAGTGTGTTTGGTTGGTCCGTTAGAACCACGATAGCGAAACAAATACTTTTCAATCCAGATGACGGAAGAAGCCGGGATGCTCAATATTCTGACCCTCAGTAATCGTCATCAATGATAGTTGTAGGTTGTAAGAGAGTCATTCTCGCATAATCAGATAGGATAAGATAATCCGATTCATCTTATCTTTCGTGCCAAGACCAAATTTCTTGCGAGTTCCTGCTCCTTGAAACCGATTCTCCTCGGCAAACTCTTGAAGGAATGTTGCGGTGAGCTACACATACAACCGAGCCATCCCGAATGATTGTTAACATGCGCAGTAAATTGGATTCTCCACGCAAAGCAGTTACGGGACGCACTGCCTAAACATTCTCACCACGAATCTCCAAAGACGCGCAATCCCGCAAACACCCGTCACTTCGGCGACACCCCTCTGTACACACGGTCACATGGCCGGACCGGAACCCATTGTGCTGACTAGCATTCGAACCGGCTGCACCATTGAGGATCGTGTTGGACTAAGAACTTCTGGCCTAGTCTTCTCGGATTCCTCATCCAGTTCCTCATCCACCGTCATCAAGTTTCCCCATGCCGGAGACAGCCACGCTCTCACTCATATCAAAATTGAAAAGAGCATCTACACCCGCTTCATACTACAAGGCGGACATGAAGGGGCTCCCTCAGTACTACGGGCCGTCTGAGACTGGGCTTCGGCTGGAGTATGCGAATAATAAAGGCCTCCTTCTCATATCTTCAAGAGCACAAAGACGACACCGGTTGTGAGCAGCGATTTCGATGGTGCCAAGAGGTCTTCTGTACTCTTTCCTTTTATTCATTCCAACCAGGTTATCCACAGGGACCCCAAATGCGATAACATTTTCCTAGATGACGCACTACACTCGAAAGTTGCCGACTTTGGTGGCTCTTCCTTCGATGGGTCCGAGCTCCAGATCATGGTATCCGCGAGCCATCGTCCCCATAGCGGCGACCTGAATTCCATCAAGGCGGACATGTTCGCCCTCGGCTCTTGCGTGTACGAGATTCCGACTGGCCAAGCTCCCTATAGTAGGTGCGAGGAGACGGAGATTGAGGCCTTGTTCAGCGAACCCAAGTTCCCTAATACGACAAGTCTAGGGCCCAAGGTAACATCATCTGCAATTGTTGGCATGGCAAATACGCGAGTGCAAATCAAGTGTGCGCTGATATTGCAGGTTTGACTCTTCTTTCTTTCGCTTCATTTTTAGTAGGAGATAACACTGACAGGTTCCAACGGCGATCCGAAAACCGCACCGCTCTTCTGGCGATCCTCCCTACGCTACAACGGCAATCATTCTCGCAATACGCACGATTTATCCGCTCGCCGTATACCGCGGGAGGCCATTACCGAATCGGTTACGGATCTGCACAGACTGTACAGTAACAGGTTGCGAATTTGCGAACTTGCGAACCCGCGCAAACCTACTTCAAGAGCCAAGCAAGAGAACTAAGCAATAGTTCTCCATCCCTCCTGTGGAAATATCATCATCTACAACTTGCGCTTCGGTCAGCGGTGCCACCAAGGCATTCGTTAGATCTTGCGCCTCCCTCATCCAGGCCACAGGAGCCTTGGGCTCCGATACAACGCACACCCGCGCTACTCCGGCACTCCCTAACATCGTTGTGTCTGCCTCAGACCCGGGAGACTTGCGCTTACAACCGTAGGGTTTCTTGCCCGCTGTAGCTTCCTCTGCCTCTGATACAGGATTCTTAGGCTTCCTCCCGCGCTTCGGCCAACCCTTACAACAGCGACTTCCGCTACCACATCTGTGCCACCGCAGCTCTCCGTGGTTCTAGCGCAATCTCATCCTTTCGTCACCCACAGCCGTCAAGTATACTAGCGTTTCACGTGTCGCCGATGCCCAATGCCTCTACTTCTTACCTCCTCGGCTGGGCCGGCCTCGATCACAGCAAACCCACACATCAGTCAGAGTTTCGCTCTGCTCCCTTGTAAGTGTCTGCCCTTTCCAACACTAAGATTTGCTATTCGTCCATGGCCAGTCTTCCTTCTACTGAGTCGTTGCGTCGCTTGCCGGAGAGCCCCGAAGCGGTGTGACAGCGGATGCGTGACCATGTCTGGCACTGCTAGATCCGCCTGCGTTGCGTCGCTTTCGTTGAGCCTGGTGTGATTGCCTTGCATGCCCGCCGGAACGCTTTGCTGGAAGTCTGTAGTCGGAAGCAGGCTCATCAGTCGAAGTTTTGGACTCCTGAGTTGGGCCCTCGTATTGGAGCCTCCATTTAATGAGGTGCGAGACTCTTCACCCAAGGGCTCGATTGTGTAGGGTTCCTCTGAAGCGCCAGTTACGAAGCTAGAGGTGTCAACAGTTAGTACCCTAGCTTGAACATTTGCTCGCTCGTTCACTTGCCTAATTGCATCATCCCTCTGGTCTTTTGCCCAGTCTCTCAAATTTCTGTATGCAGTGGCTCCTTGGCGGAATGTCTCCGGATCACCAGCCATAGACCATCCCTTGAGCTGATGCATATGGTACTCCGGATGGCCTCCTCCGCTGGTTGGCCGCGTAGGGTGGCTGGTATACATCCCGAGCTGGCCGCCATGGTGGATTGATGTAATGGTATAAGTATTACTGTCGTAAACCAGTTCGCCTTGTCCATATGACTTCAGACTGTGCATGCCTCTCGTTCCCAATGCGCCGTCATAACACGCTTGTCGTCCAGCCACTGCCAGCGATCTATCCGGCCCTTTGGCCGCCAGGAAAAAGTTCGACGCTATGGGAAGGTCGTGCTACGCCGAGGGAACGATTTGACCACGAAGCTCGTCGCGGACTTTTCGACTGAGCTGTTCTGGGCGGGCGCCGTAGTAGATATCCGGGTTGCCGGGCTTGAGCGTGCCGTCCGTCAGAGGGTCGGGGTTGGTAAATGGGATTCCTCCTGGGCGGCATTTCGTATCCCCGATCTTGCCTTCAATAATGGGAATCACTGATTCCAACACTTGTTTTTCTTTAGCGGCATGCGCATCTGCTCGTTTGAATTTTCTAAACTCTCCATCAGGGGGTTGGGGTTGCAAGAGAGACGGTCGGGGTTGTGCCAATATTGGTTTGAAATCCTCCCAGTTGTGTGGCTTAGCCAGTACGCTGCCATCAGGATATTCGCATGCATCAGGATAAACAGCGTGATCAACAAGGTGTTGTTGAAAGTCACGGCCATAAACTCCAGTGCTCTTTGTCCTTGTCGTATTCGTGGTGGGCTTAGTACTAAACGCAGTGGCAGAGCTCGGGTTTCAGCTCTAGGAACCGGAACGACTCGAGTTCATCGTGTGGTCGAAAGAATGGATAGGTTCGGGATACTAGAGAACGTCGTCAGCTTTGGCGCAAGCCGGCAAACATCTTGCAATACATACGTTCCTTAGGTCCGACAGATCTGGACCACCGTGCCTGGCAAATAGCTTTATGTCCTTAAAAATCCTCGGCTCACAACAACAAAGATAGCGGGCGGTGTATTGAGCGGTTTGAGCGGCTTGAGCAGCTTGGCGGTTCCCCTTCGATTCGGCGAGGAAGTTTCGAGTAACCGGCCGGCGAGCTCGTCAATGCGGTGGACGAGGTGGGCTTGGAGCCGATTGAGAGTTCCTTCTGCCCAACTCTCTCAGCGCTCGTTTGGTCAACTAGATCTTTGATAAGTTGTCCCAAAATGCTGCTGGTGGCTGGGAACCGCTGGGGTGGCCGACTTTCTGTTTTTTAGACACTGGCTGCGACGTTTCGCTCAATTGAGGCGGGCGCTCTAGTTGTTGACGCCTGCGTTGATGTGGTTCGGGCATATGGCAGTCATTGACTACACCATCGCTGGGATGTCTGAGGGATGAAGATGGATCCAGGCCAGGCGGGAAGCGGCGCGTATTTCTCGCAATGGCCGCCATGGCCCCGTGATAGACATGCAATCAAGCTAGCAAGGCTACACGCTGCCTCCTCGGGCGTTGCGCGTGCCGGGCAGTTGGAGGGAGCAGCCGGAGACGATAACTTCACTCATTCCAACTATTGTCCTCGACCCGCTGCCGCTTGTTCTCCCTCTTATCCGGCTCAAATCCGGAAGAGTTCGATGGCGGCGGGGGTGGCAGTGAGATTGGCGGGATGGTCGTCGAATTTGATCGAACAGAACTCTTGGACGAGCCTGCATTCTTCGCGGTCTTTATCCTCATCTTAGTAAACTCGTGGCTGAACGGCCCAACTGCTTGCTTGGGCGACAGCAATCGGCCATGGAGAGCATATTCAATGTGATTCCGTAGCAGCTCCCTTGCCTCGAGCAAATGTTTCTCATTGCGCAGAGTACAGTCGTGTATGCTCTTCATGTAATATGTAGCGGCGCCCGCAGTATCGAGCTCGCGCCAGTGCATCCAGATATTGACTACTTGGATGTCGCACGTGACCGAGATGTGTGAGCATTCAAGTGCGGTCGGCGGTTGCCCACGCGCAATCCCATAGAACTCGTTGAGGTAGCGAACAATGGTAGCGCCATCTCGAGCGCTCTGGACATGTGCAATGACATGGGATTCGCCTGAGGCAGGCTTCCACCGCGAGGTCAGAAAAGGGAACATTAAGACCAGGTTCAGAGTAAAATTCGCCAGCGGGGGCTCTGTGGACAAGGCCTGGTTATTGGAGACGTAGCCAATAATTGTGTCGGCCTGGGGCTGCGACAGCCGGATGAGCGCCTTGCCTGGTGGCGCGGGCGGGAGGGAGTCGCGAGAGAGATTGTAATTGAGCTTGCTCGATATCACAGGCACCCCACTGGCTGTGTTGGGGTCATCTTCGCCAGCAAACAGCAGCAGCGGCTCCAGCCTGCGGATGCCGGTGCCCTCGTTTTCCAGCGACGCTACCAGCCGCCGCCGCACGTGCGTTTCGCGTTGGGCGATCGCGGGCCATCTCGCGCGAGGGGACCGTGCTGGAGTGTTCCTGGCACGCGCGGCGTCAACCTCGATGCGGAGGATCGCAGCGTCGCGCGGCTGTCCCAGGTGCTACGTGTTGGCGAGCCCGGTCGCGACGAAACAGGCGACGGGAAAGCGTGAGCGTTTGGTGCTGGGATTTGCTGCCAAGAGTGTGCACGACTGTAGCGTAGTAGTTACAGTGTTATCGGCATTTGCAGTAACGCGAAATGCTGTCAGATTCAATGTTACTGCTCTCCTCGGCGGCGCCGCGCTAAGACTGACACGGCCAAGGAAGAAGGAAAAATGATCAGCTCTCCTACTGTCACCGCGGCTGTTGGTGCGTGAGGTAGCAAAGTGGTTGGCATCCCTCTCTAGGTGGTGGCTGCGTGGTTCGTGTGTTGTTCCATAGCGTGGTGACGGTGAAGAAGCGATAGAATTCAGGCATATTCGAGTCGCAGCATTTTGGTGGTTGCCAGCCTCCTGCGGTAATTGGTTCGTCTCATACGCTTCAGGACTACATTTCTCGCTTGTTCATTCACTGCTTACGCATTAGATCCTAAGAAGACTGGGATCCGAAGGGGTATGGGTTTCGCACTTTCTAGCTTGGCCATCTTCGCAGCCGCTGCGTGGTTGCACTCTCGCTGCTCCTGACCTTCTTTAGGATGCCTGCCTTTGCCTCCATCTTGCTGGCTTTAGAAACTCGCCCGTTGCCGCCATGGCTCTTGCGAGGCTTAACAAGTCTTCTTGATGTAGGTTCATGGGTGCCGATGGTGTCGGAGAAAAGGCCTGTCTTTGATGGAAGGAGTTTACCGTGTTTACTACTACCCCATTTGGGATAGCCGCACATTACCCATTGGTAGCATATAGTTGGCCTTTCGGGCCGAACCCATACAAAAACAATTCAATCAAGCCAACATCGGCTTCGCCTCGGTTGAACCAAGAACTTTTTCGGCATTCGGTATCGGCGGTCTTGCAGCTGCCAACATTGACTGAACCTCGGTTGAACCAACGCTGACATCGCCTCCAGCACAAACAGCAGCACCATTGAAACGGAGGCTATTCGCTGCCTTGCAGAAGGACAACTCGAACCATAAAGTATACATCAAAGATATACATCGAAATGGCCATGCCCAAGATCTCCGAATCGAAGCTTCACTTGGGTTCGGCCAACCTATGAGTTCAACTCAGTTGAGCCAAGCCGCTGCTCGACGGGTCGGCGCTGCACAGAGCGGAACACGTAAGTCTGCCCTTCAACTTTCTTAACAGCTCTAACCAGCGGCAGATGTACCGCGAACTCCAAGAGCGGTCTGGCGCCTTTGGGCAGTAGACCTTATGCAGCCTCGGCCGGCTCCGAGCCACACGCGTTCAACTCAGTTGAACCAAGCCGCTGCTCGACGGGCGGCGGCGTTGCTCAGGCCCGGCTGTTGTTGTGCATGACGGCTGTGCGAATGGGTCGAGGGCCGCGAGGTGGTGCTCTGCGACCGGTGGGGACGGTCGGCGGGGCTGGCGTGGGGAGGAGGAGCCCGTCGGGTAGACGAGTTTCGCACCACCGAGGGTAACCTGTTACCTTCCGTCTTGCACTTGATCATATTACTGGCTTTGTAGTGTGGAAACACCCCAGCGCACTGTGGGGATGGCTCTGTCTCCGGTTGCAACAATGGCGCACAGCCCTCTTTTGCCCAACATGTGCCAACGCCTGCGTCTGGGGGAAACGCACCCGGGCCTCGAGGTGACGGTAGATGCGGCAAGGATTTCTACGGGGCTACATGTGATGCTAACGGAGCCTATGGCGGTTGCTGCTCCTCTTATGAGCAGTCTGGGTTACTAAACAATACATTTCATTTGTTGGTCAGCTCGTATCATCAACTTGTAGTCAACTCGCAGTCAACTCGCAGTCAACTCGCATCGCCAACTTGTACTCAACTCGTGTCGTCAACTTGAATCTATAACTCGTAGACTCGGTTCGATTCAACGCGCGAAATTAGAGATCTTCGTTTGAGTTCTATGAGATTAGTTATATACTATAATAATTGGCTTGGTGAGTTGCCACAATAAGTGGGTAGCTTAACTCACTATACTGTACGGCAGTTCATCGCTCCATCATGGCCTAAGAAATGGTGTTATGCTTGCGGAGTCAACATACGCCGGTCTGGACCCTAGGAGCGATGGTTTCAAGGAAGGGCAGGGACACAGTAGCCCGTATCTGGATGGGAGTGGCTTGCAATGAGTAGGGGCCGCGAATGACTAAACACCTAACCTCTACAATCTCTCTAGGTTCAGCATCAAGTGGCGTATCAGCATGATTGAATGATGCATGTGCGTAAACTATCTCTATTAGTATGTCTTTTGTCGAGTGTTTTTCAACTTGCACATACAATTGCTAACTCCATCACCCAAGCTATCCCATATCTTGATTACAGTAATCTCGTTCGACTGAGCCACCACGGCTATCCCCCCCGCACCCCATCCGGCGTGCCTTGCAGGCGCACGGCACGGCCATGGCCCGGCATTGGCTCCTCTCCATCGTCCTGACCATCGTCGTCTCCATCCTGCTTTGCTACTAGGCCGTGCTTCAGACCGACAGCCCCGCCGCCGCGTCGCTGCGCAACCTCCTCAAGCATGTCTAGACCTTGACCACCGAGTTTGATGGCGGCCGCCCGGCCGACGTGCTGCTTAGACCGCGTCCTCCTTCAAGACTATGCGCCGATGAAAAAAATCAGGCAATAATCGCATCTTGCGGTGATATGTAGTTGGTGTGGTTGAGTAGACTTCACTTGCCAGAACAATTTTAGTCTAGCTTTCTACAAAGTAAATAGACTTAAAAAGTACTTATTACTTATAGTATGTAAAAATAGTAGCTTTACTTATACATTCGACAAGCATTCAAACTTGGGGCAACGCAGAATTAGTCTTACTAGACATCTCACTTGATTAGGCATTTCAGTGAACATGTAGCTCCCCGGGTTCCCGAAATCCTGCGCCACCTATCAATACACTTTCTTCAACTTCTGCCCTGTATGCTTCCTCTTCAGCTTTGTCTGCTTATATGATTAACAGCATCGCTTGTTGATCCAGGGTCCCCGGAAACAGCTTGCTTGTTTGCATAACATGGCCTTTGCTTCGATGAGGGAACGCATGAGAACCGCACTTGACAAGCATCGGCGGTGAAATTTTTGCGAGTTGTGTGCTGGCTCCTACAGCCATAACTTCCGGCTTGAACACCTCAACCCGTTCTGGGCTGGTGAACCCCCGTCCCGGAGCCACGTATAAGACGTTGATCTTTGGGTCGGCGGGCATATAGCCACAGAGGTCGGGCATTGCGGCTGCCTGGAGGGCTGTGATGGGCCGCAGTGCCTCTACACAGAATATTCGCTTATCATCATATTGTCTTTAGAAGAACAGGAAAACACTCATCTCGGTTCGGCTTTAAGACGAACGTGCTATACTCTGTCTGCTTGACGCGGCATCGCAGAAGTAAATCTAGCCGCTAAGAGCAGAAGTAACCTCAAGTATTACATACAACGGCATTATATAAGTATTACGGGAGTGGAATTAAAGCGTTGGGCTTATCAGATGATCGAAAGAGTTGTGTATATCCATTCAAAAGGAGTCCGATATTCTGATTTTAGGCTTGAACAGTGGCTGGTTGACTTAGACCTTAATGTCCGGCTCAGCGACTTTAATGCTGTAAAAACTAGTATAATAACTAGACTAACAAATCTAAAAGAGTAGGTAATAAGTGTAGTAGCTTGAAACCAAGTTAGTATATTATAGATAGATAGTAAGTCTACCCTAACTAGGTAGTGTCCAAGTGTTTTCTACGCTAGTAGATAACTAGTATCCATGCACCCACTTACCTAGGCGGTGCCGGAACTTCCGCTCTGATTGCTATGATTGCTATGATTGTGTCCCAGACGCGAAACTTTCTTAGTCGATCCCGAATGAGTCATCTAGTATCTGTAGCAGTTTCGAATACCGCCGGCAGGTTTCTCATCACATAGATCTGCCGTGTATTTAATCTCGTCACACTCTCCGATTTTGTAAATACCTCTCGGGTAAAGGTACGTAGTCCTATATTCCTTGCACATGGCTGACCTGCAAAAGTAAAGGAAGATGATGCTCTCTTGAGGAGGTGTCAAAGGCCGATGAGTGGGCTGGACTTAATATTTCTTTGGTAGATGGCAAGTGCCCACAAAAGTCAAAAGTTAATGCCATGGAGCCATCAGAGAAATCAGTTAAGCTGCAATTTATATTCAGTCTAGAGACTTGAAGATCCAACACTTAGGACATCAACACTATAGCCTGCCTGATTGGCAGAGGATAAGAAGCGCTTCACGTAGCGATATTGATCGCAGTCTAAGCGCAACGCTCGGCGCTACATCAAGGATACCAAGCATCACTCGAATCATTGGTTGCTAGCGATCAACGCGAGTATTACAGACTTAGTACATACAAGAGATATTGACGCAACTTTATCCCTTGACCGGTCGGAGCGGAGAACGGGTTCTGGTGGGGCGTGGAATGGATTACTCAGTCGCTGATCGAAAGACATTCTTACGACGCTCATCCGTGCTTGACGCGAGCAGCGCTCGACAAGGCTCTCACAACATTAACTGGAGAGTATAACTCCCTTCGTTCATCATCGCGTATCGAGTTGAACGAGCGTACCTTCGTGCTGGAGGCCAACGAGACCGTTAGCGGCACGGAGAACGGAGCAAAAAGACGAAAGATTGATCATCGATCTCGTTGCGAACGTTTTCTTAGTCACATCCCTGACTGTCCGGAATGGGAGCCTCGTTCCGCCGTCATCGACATTATTCAACCAGAGGACATCAACCACGTACAGCCCATCTTAGATCGAATCACCAATTATGCGCAGTTTGACGCGGAGAACCTGGTCAGAAAAGCGGAGTATCATGCCCAACAAACTGCTAGTATCATAGCCCAAGCTGAGCGCGCCAACTCATTTGCTCGTGTCTATCACTTCATGTTTCTCTCTTATTGTGTGATCCTAGAATCGCGCCAAGATATTGAACTCGGGGATTTGAACAGGATCATGAGATTGGTCATCGTGAAGGGACATGCCACTGCGAAATATTTGAAACAGCTACGAACAGGCGTGCGGCTCGTACGCGCGGATGTGGTGCAAAATTTAGTTGAGTCGGGCTGGTCCCTAGGCAGAGCTACCTCAATAGCTATGTGCTGTAAGTAACTAGCTCTTGTCTTGGTCCGGCTACTTAGACGGGCGTACCATTGCGTCCTTATGAATATTCACATATCAGCTCAGCTAATGCTAGCAAATTAGTTGCAGCATTGAACGCTAAAGGGTATAAGGATATTCACGCGGAAGGCTTGTCCATAGCAGGCTACTTAGCAAGATGGCAGATCTCCATGCAGTAGGACTTGAAGAACATGGCTGATAATTAATACCTGACTATCTGTAGTGTTGAAGAAATACACGAAGCTCTCGGGTATAACACCGAAACTCTGAAGACTTTACCAGTCATTGGTCCGAGAGATCAGGGAAATAACGGTCTTTCTCCACTCACAGATCGATGCAACGAAATACATAAAATAATTTCAAGCTCGCCAGTACGCACCGGGAAGAATTTACAAGGTAGGATACAATCGCCTCCCATAGGTCTCTTTCATTCTACCTCGAAAGGCAGGGGTCTGACCTGTTTCGGCATACGCTGTCATTGATGGCGGCGATATGAGAACGGCTTGGATGGTGAACTATGCCGAGGCTAGCAGATTGAAGAACATTGTTGGTGGCCGACTTTTTGAGGGCATGCAGGCAAGTGCTAAAAGGCGACAAGAGATAGACATGGGACAGACAACGCTTACTAATACAATGCGCCTACGCCCTGCTCGCCGAGAAGGAGAAGATTATATGTTAGAGATCTGGCTAGATACAAAACTTGGTCATGATATTCTCCAAGCTAAGACGGATTCACATAAGCACTTGAGAGCCTTGTTAGGCGATTATCTATTTGAGGCTGTAAGCACAAGTAACAGAAGGGAAATAGAAGGAAATGAAGGGGTAATCACGGATACTAGCGCTATAAATGTGATGACGTCAATCAGTGGGGAGTCGCTCGGTGATAGTAAACTGGAATTGACTGTTGGCTTCGCAGCGGGCCGCGAAACATGGACGAATACATATCCTACTTAAACTTTCGAGACCAATTTGAACTTTTTATCCATGACAAGTACACTCTGTCCACCTGGGAGTTTCACATTCTCTATGTCCTCATCCGTATTTTGAGAAGCGATCTCACTTATTCCTACTCCAATCCAACCAGAACCAGCTTTCCAGGACATGAATCGTTCATAATCAACGACTTCGAATATGTATTATTAGAGAAAGTCATAATCCCCGTCCTTGATTTGATTAGGCTAATCAGCCTGACTTTGATAGACTAAAGTGGATCCCACCTCAGGCATCATTCGAGATGCTTCTAGGATAATCGATATCGCGCGGCTATAGCAGTGGTAATCAACTAGGACTATAGAAGCAGTACACCGTCTGCTGTCTAAAGAGAATCGAACAGTATTACTGCTAGGATCGCTTCTACTTACAACACATTAGTTTCCTTATATGAGCTAGCGTAGGAGCAAAGTTAATCTCGCATCATCTCAGCAAGCTCGCAGGTATAGATGAAGCTGAGACTGAGATAATCACAACTTAACACACTGCGGTTGGCTTTAGACGGGGAAGATAACAGAGTAGGATATAAGAGAGCAAGCGATCAACATGTAGTCGTTAGTACGTTTGGAGATTGCATGACTAGTTATTAGACATTAACGCCCAACTCAAAGTCTTGTAGAAGACTAGCAGGGCAACATACCCTACTATTAAACCCTTCGTAATATTACATGATCGTACGACACTAGCAAATTGCACGTGCGTAAACGGTTCTCCAGGCGTCGAGAATACAGTGCGGCAATCATTTCAGCCTTCGTTCTTGTTCCTCCTAAAGAAAAGGTTCCTATTGTAGTCTCGTTTCTTTGAAATATATTCACGTTTGAGTGTGAAGGTTATATACGGTAGACAGTTTGAAAGGCAGCTGGGGTTCTCGGAATAGTCATGATGCGGCTCATCTGTGTAAACCCTTCAGCTCATTCTGAGCTGCTTGGAGTGCCTCTCTTATCCCAAGGTACAGTTTTGGGTTTAGATCTCTCCACCTCCCACTACTAGGAAACACCTTCCTCCGCAGTCTGTTGACGCAAGGGGTCAATGGTTGGTAGTATTCTGTGAAGTGTTCCAGTGTAGTTTTACGAAAGATCTCATTGTCCGACACAGTACCCAGTTTTAGCTTGGCTAATTCCTGTGTTGGCATAATTCCATTTCTCGAAGTATTGGACCACTCTCTCCTGCGACCCATTATAGTGAATGCATATCCAGAAAAGTACTCAAAAGAAGGACTCAAGGTCGTACATGAATAAATGTGCCTCGTCGTCATGGAGCATGCCAATAGCCATGGATGCTCCAGTACCAGTCTTACCCCGAGCTCCTGAAGACTTCCCGCGCTGCTCTTTGACTGCAAGATGGAGGTCAATCAAGAACAAAGGCCAAGAAAAGTTTTCTTCATCTTCATTAACTATCAGGCTGTTTAGTGATATGTCACATTAGAGGAAGCCAGCTCGTGTATACAGTAACTCGTAACCCCGGTCGGTACTTGTGTGAGAAACCCTCCAATCACGGTGCGCTTACGAGACTTTGGAAATTTACAGCTAACCCAAAAAGAATATCAAGTCAATCACACTGTACACGTCAGCTGACCTACAATGACCAACATGGATGCGTCATAAGCGCGATACACACGTGACTTTAAGTCGTCGGACCACCCAGTAGTATGTACTTTACCGTACAGTAAGCTTAACTTCCTCCTCGCTGTACAGTCACTAGCGAAGCCGGCTTCCCCTTTGAGCGCGCTACTGAGATTTTGCCCCGCGCCGTTAGCAGACCTCTTAGCTGCCGCCTCACTGAACTAAATTAAGCGTCAAACAAAGGTACTTACTAGACGGTACCGGTGGTTAGTGTACAAATTAAGTGGCGTTCTCCAAAGACCCAACTTTCTCCCACGCTATGAGGCACAGCACAACTGATCTTGGGAATCGCATGTCTATGTCACATGCAAAATTCGAAAGGAAAAAGCGGTGAGGACAACAGTGGCAAGTAAACCTATGGCAACAAAATCAGCCCGGTGTCCATTCAGCGCCTGACGTGGTCGAGTCCCATGCATATTATCTTATCGTGATTCTCCAATCGTCTTTCATTACACTACATTACCCCGCTTTATGTGCAGAGGAAAGATCAGTGGAGCTGTGGTTTTTCGCCCTTTCGTGGGCCGCATCGCAATTATATTATTAGACGCTGGTGATTCCCGCTGCGCCGCCCAAATCTTTTTGCTCAGGGCATGAGTCTCCCAGGCTACTAGCCTTTTCTTTTGTTTACCATTCTTACTATACCATACACGGAGAGGGTTTGTTTCAAAATGAGCTCAAACACAAGCAGCTGGATATATGTCGGAAATTCCCAAATCAGAGTGACTGACTCCAAGAGCTTTGGAGGCGTTGGCCCATCGTACAATTTTAGCACTTCAAGACCAACACTGCAAGCTAATATTTCCGTGGGTGGTAGTAATTATGAAGCTAGCGTGGACACAACCTGGCCTGTGGCTCTTGGTGTTCCAGTGGCCTTTCTCTCTGGATTTTATTATCTGGCGACTGCCGAGTCCGACACCAAGAAAGCCTGGGCCCATGCACATAGGGTGGAAGAGCAAATGGAAGAGGAGAAATTGGGAAGAAAACGCGCCGAGGATAACATACGCAAGGAGCAGGAACACAGGGCGAAAGCAGAAGAGGATCAGCGTCAGGAGGCTGAACGAAGACGCGAGGCTGAGGAGAATCTCAGGTGGTATGGCTCATCGTTTCCAATGTTGTCTAATCCATTCACTAAAAAGCCTATGTGTCAGTGGCATAATTCCTATTTGCCGAGTCCCTGAAGACGATATCATCAACGCAAGACTATCCTCTGACCTCGCTGATAATGATTACCATGTAGCAGTATGCGGCGCATCTGGTACTGGAAAGTCGACTTTGATCAATGCCATTAGAGGCTTGGAGAACTCTCATGAAGAAGCTGCTGGAATAGGAGAAAATGAGACGACAGGGCATCGTACCGCGTACAGAGATGTGAGAGAAACGCTAAGCGGTGGCCATTTAATCTTGCATGATCTTCCGGGATCAGGAACGCCTACCGTTCCTGATGGTACTTACTACAATGACATGTATCTATACATGTTTGACTGCATCGTGGCTGTCTATAAGGATGCTGGTCAGTTGCGGGTGAGTCCTTGATCTAGAGGTTGATTATCACTAGCTGAATGTTCCAATATAACAGTCTCTCATCGATATACTCAAAAGGTCACGCATCCACAATCAGACTGTCCTCATCATCCGCTCTCGATGCGATGAAGGCCTCAACAATAAACGCAGGCAACAAAAAAGCTTGGGCAAACGTCTCAGCGATGTCGACGTGAGGGCGCTGTATGTGCAGGAGAGCACCGAATACTTGAGAAGCCAGCTTGAGGATATTGATGGCCTGATTGAATATATTACTAATGGAGGCAGGTCCCTGGTGTATTATGTGTCAGATGAAACGTTACTGCATGTGGCTCAAGGAGGGACTTTATCTGGTGATGAGTTGGGCGAGCGAGGGTTGGTGGATCAGCTGAACCAATTAATATCTGCGACATACGGTCGTGATAGTATGGAAAGGGGAGTGATAAGCGAGAATATGGAGAGGAGATTCATTCTTTGGGGTGCTCAGGATCCGTGGCCCGATAGATTAGTCATTGAGATGGTTCAGGAAAATCGCGAGCTTTTAGAATTTCTAGGGCGATAGGATAGTCTCTGTGGTTCGTTGATGGAAGACCGAGCCACATGTGGCGGAACCAATCTTTGCAGAATACCACCATCCCCACGCAAGAATTCATTGCGATGCCGAGAACACAAGACGACTTTTCGTCGCTTTTACCGTACAGAATACCTAGAAATAACTTATAAAGTGTTCAAGGAGGCCCTATTCTACTAGATTTTGCATTTATCTTACAGTTCTGTTAGAGTTATGCTACGTTGTAGCCCGTTGTTGATACTTTGGGAACGGCAATGAATTATTACACCCTGGTGCCACTTGATTTGTACACTAGCCACCAGTGCCGTCCAGTATGCGCCGTGGCTTAACGCTTGACTTAGTTTAGTAGGCGACTGCTAAGAGGTCTGCTGATGGCCCTGGGCAAAATCTTAGCAGCGCGCTTAGAGGGGAAGTTGGTTTTGCTAGTAACTGTACACACAAGTCAGAATGATAGTTAGTAATTCACATAACAACACGTTGCAGAAGGTTGGAGAGGGCATCACGGTAACGCTTACAATTATATGCACTTGTAGTTTCCGCTTTTTGCAAGCGCTGAGTTAGCATCCCACGCTGATCCTCGTCTCGGTTAAGACAAGCTTTACCCCAACCATTTTAGCTCCAGTCCCACCCGAGCCATTAGTTCAGGCTACTTCGAGGTGAGGTGCAACCCCGCACGTCAGGGTGGAGCTTATAGTGTGTTCTATCCTATCAGTGTGCTCTGAAAGACCTTCCGAGCACGGCCAACCATTTGTGTCGTTATCTTACCTACAGACCTGTGCGTTCATATCCTAAACTATTGTTTAAGTCGCATAGCTTGAGGCCCCGCGCAAGCTACGTTCTAGCTCGATGGTACTAGCTGCCGCCGCTATGGCTCCCACGAAAGTCATCAGCAAGACCTCGGCATCCCATGAGGACCTCAAGCCTTCAGGTCATGGTCTCGTGCCTCCGCACCATCTAGGTAGGATCACAGGGAAGTTGGACAATTCGGAAAAGACACGACCCGTGAGTGTAAGAAGATCTCCATTTTAACAAGTAGTGACGCGTATGCGTAGGGCAACAACGACTGGGGCGTTCAGAGCGACGGTGATCAATTACCTGAGTACAATTCTCAACACTGTCGAGACATATTTGTTGATATCTCTATGAATCATACTCCGATGGCACCGACCACGCAGCAGGCGGGCTGGCAGTCTCCACTCCTAAGCCTCCAATATACACATACACAAGCCGAAGGAGCAAGGGCGGAGGTAGCTAGATTTGATGTAGTTCTACAAAAAATTGTAAGGCAGTAGATGTTAGTAGCGGAACATGTAGGTAGACAGACTGTTACTGGGAAGCGACAGAAAGAGGCAGCGGACAAAGCAGAGGTAGTGAAGGAAGAAATTGAATGGCACCAAAGGCGCACACAAGTTTCAGTGGCACGGAGCCGGGGCTATACACCAGTGCCTTTATGTACGCACCAATTCTATTGGATCGACGTTCCAGGACGCTCGCGCTGCGAATATCATTCGTATTCTCCAAAAAGCTACAGGAACCCCTTTCGATCTAAATGCCCTGGTTGTAATACTATCGCATGCGGTCTTTGCAGAAAGAAGCTCAAGCGGGGAGACATGTTATCTTGAGAAGTGGTCGCATCATGGACGAGTAGATTCAATTTTGTAGGGTTAATCGAGCATAACGACTTTTCATCTCGCAACCTCAGCTATTAATTTATCTCATTGCCTTTCATAACGCATCTTCTTGTCTATAATTCCTATAAAGGAGTGCTTGTGACTAAATATGATGTTGATAATTGAATAGCCTAGACATTGAGGCTGACAAGAACCATGATTAAATTACACTGACTACAGCTAGAACGATTGGGGCAAAGCTTATCCTAAGTGAGACATGGGTGAGGGGTGAGAATTCACAAGCGTGCAACAAGCGGAAGCTGCAAGTGCATGTGAGTGTATGACATTGCGAAGACATGGGTTTAGAAATTCCTCGGGAGGGGTCACGTACGGTCAGCAGATTCTACAGTAAGCAAGGCAGGAGAAATGCTCAATATACGCCAACGTCTACGTCTTTGATCTAATTACACGTCGAATATGTCCACCACTACCATCATCACCACATTCGGGCTACAGGTACGTTCCAGGGCTTCAATGTTTGGCCTACCGGTATTCCGACTGATGACCGTGAAGCATTCGGTCCGACATTACCTGGACGACTTGGGCCTAAAACAGCATTTTTGTGCACAGGCTTCACGAGTGTTTTGCATACGCTAGCAACACCTGTCGCAACGATTCCACCATAGATCCAGGTATGCATACTGAACCTAGAACTGAGCGGTTCCCACACAAATTCCGTCTAGCACATTCGTTTTCTCCTTTTGCATGCATCTGCAATACGAGCGATGGAGCTTCGTGCCACTGTGCAGCAAAATGCTGTACTAACAGGTTACGACGTATCGCTGTTTGAGCGCCACTACAACGTGTCGCCAAGAAAGGGAGTAGCAAAAGTTATGCTCGATACGCAGTATCGTATACATCAAAACATCTGTGATTTCAGCGCCACAGAGTTCTATAACGGCAAGTTAGGCCACTTCCACCCTCACTGTTTTCACGGCCTGTGAACAATGGAATGGTCTGGATTGAATGCGCTAGCACCGAGGATTTAGATCGCCAATCCAAAAGCCAACATGGGCCAAGTCGAGCTCTGTAAGAAAGCCACTCAGCTCCTCCGCACCTCTCCATCAACTACTCCCCGCTCAATCTCATCACCGTTATCCGCATCTGTGTCTGCATACCTTCCCTCATTCGCCATCCTGTCACCCTACACCCGCCTCCACTATCCCAAATATGGAAATTTCTTCCATCGACGGCTTCTAAGGCCGCGAAGCGGATATCGCGGTCTTTTCACATGCGGTGCAATGTGCATTGTGATACGGGATTTTTGACCGATATGCGTAGTTTGAACGTTGTGATGACAAGGGCAAAAGTTGGGGTGGTTATGGTTGGGAATAAGAACACGTTGGCGGGAACTGCACTAGGCGTGGAACGCATTGAGGAGATTAAAACAGTGTGGCGACGGTTGATTGATAAGTGTGCTGTTGTTGAGTTGCCGAAAGTCACTTCTAAGGCCTAGGCCTTGGAAGGTTGGGCTTTTCCTTTCTTCATTGTCGGGCTTTCCCCGATGTCCCGCCTACCCTGTCGGCCTTGTTGAGCTAAAGATGGACCTGCTGTAATACCAGAGGAGCACTATGCGCAGCTGGCATACCACGGTAGCCACAGGGCAGCTTCGTTGCCTGTATACCCATCTGTATCAACGATACGGCCAGATTCTGCATCAAGAAAGTATTCACCAAATTCCTCTTACCGTACAAAGTCGGAGGGTTGCAGTATCCCAGAGCAATCACAAGAGAGCGAACACAGAAGGCGAACTGTCGTTGTTAACGTCTTAAAATATCGTCTTTGCGGATGCATATAGTTATTAAAATTAAGGCTAATACAACGAGATTGAAGGACAATGAATGCGGCTGATGTCCCGAGTCTTGTGCTTCCTTTCTCTCCCAAGGGTTGGGGTTGTGTCCCATGGGGTGTGGGGTGCGAGTACGTGCTGCGGGTAACGATAAGCGTAGGGACGATGCTATTACAATCTGACTGGACGTGGATTTTATATATATATAAGGAGTGGGGAGGGGTCTGACAAAGCAACGAAAGTACATAAACCATTCTCCTATTATTGCATCCTCCTGCGTTACAACGCCCTTATTCTTTCCAGGTACGTTCTAGGGGTTGGGGGATTCTACGATCACGTCCAAGAGTCAGCATCACATACGAAAGGTGATTTAAATGGCCCGGCACCCCTTACCTGCGCCTCATGTTCCATTCTGAGGAACTCCCACATGGAATAATTCATTGCGGATCGTGGGCGCGGGATAATCGACATCATATTTTATCGGAATCGGAACCGTAGAATGGGAAGAATGGGGAAATTTCCACCGATTCTTATAGTCGACGCCCTCATGCGCCTCCCTGTCCAGACAACGATATATTTGTGCGGCGTTTAGGGTGGTCGATATCAGTATGTATCTTTCCCACCAGGACATTTTTTCCGGTTCTTTCTCTAGCTCCTTTAGCCTGTCTCCCTCTGGCCGCTTCAACCACGCGCAACAGCTAATGATCGATTGCACAAGGAGAAGGGAGGCCAAGATTACCGGCAAAGCGATAAGACCTGACAACTTGAAAGCCCCCGCGTTTACGCCGGAGATGACAAACTGGTCCGCTCCATCCTGGATGCCGCCCCTTCCATCATCGAGCATATTGGGATATCCTTCATGCTCGAACATGGTAGTATCTAGTAACACATTGCGGGAGGCGACGAATGCACCTAGAATTAATCGTTCCATGTCGTCATACATCGTAGAGATTTGGCCGTCGATCGCTCCGTTTGGGCTTGTACTCCTAGACCTTAGTGCAGAATCCCCTACAGCATTGCCTAATTTGGCAACTGCGGGGTCAGTAAAAGCGTCCTGCAGTACGCTAACCAGTGGTACGGGTAGATGCGGACCATCGGCGCTATCGAGCTTGAAGACTGAGCCCAGGCTACGTCCCTTATAAGACCAGGTATCTTTCTGCCAACAGGACAGGGCCGGCCTTCCCAACTTTATCCAGAACGTTGCATTAAAGGGTGCTGGAGGTGCATCTGTTGGGCGTTTCTCGGTTGCATACCATGGATCAGAACCGGCACGAATGCTGGCTCTATGCGCAGAACTAATGAGAACGGCAAAGGAAACATTTCCATCTTTTACGGATTGTTCTGGTGCGTTGGAATGCAATCGAAAGGCTGCCCTAGGTGCAAAGCCTATTACTGCTGGATCATGGGAGACAGTCTGACTTTGGTTTGCGTCATTCCATAGATTGTACGTCTCGACCTGTGAAGTATTACCGGCCGGTCGTAGCCATCCATATTCTGTGATGCAACGACCTTCGATAGACACCTTAAGCTGACTCGCAAATTGTAGGCCGAGATCAACACCAGTAAGACTGTAGGAATATGTCAAAGGTATAATTTCGTCCCCTTGTTGAGTTTTGCCAATGGAGTCCGGTCGCGGGAGATATACCCTCGATCGCAACGTCACTTTCGCTGCCTCGACGCTACCTATGGCTCGTAGGGCTGAAGGAGCTCTTATGCCAAATTCTCTAATGATCATGTCCTCGGTTTCGAGCGTTTTCGGGTAGAATAGGATGCTTTTCCGGACTGGGGCAAAAGCACCGATCTCAAGAAGTGGCGGGCCTACGATACCAAGGACAACGGAGCCGGCAACAGTCAAGAGAGCCAATATGCCGATAATCAAGCCTCGTAAGCACTCTTTGTTCTTTCCTGACTTGCTATTTCCATGGTCTTTATATACGTGGAAGCAGTAAGATAACATCAACGGGAAGGCATGCCATGGATCCGTGGCGTTCCGGATAATGACAAGCGCAACATAGCCAGCGCCATTAAGCTTCTTCGGGTAGAGCAGGAGTATGAAGAAGCAAACAAGCTGCCAGAGACTCATGAAGATGAATATAAAGATAATCGCAGATGCAGCAGACACGATCAAGGCGCTTCTATTGGTAAAGGCAACTGCCCAAGTGCTTCCGCCGTTCGTGGGTATGGTGAAGGGCGTGTTGTACAAGTACGTCGAGTCTGCGGGCTTTGTGTAGATGTCAGACATAGTTGCAATGTTGATGGAGGCTACATAAAAATTAACAGCTGGTCCTGCCTATGGGGAGCATGAACTGACTCGATATAGTCTGCAGCGTATCTTAGCGTTTTGAGCTCGTATAAACGGGTTGTCTTCTGCTTAAGGGTATTTAGTATTGTTGATATGGGGTCGTCTGGAGACCGTAGAATACCTCGTTGGTTTGCTCGTTCGCTGAAGTAGTGATATAGCCCTACTTGTTCGTGCGGAAGAAGTTCAGGGCGGGCGGAGATGGCCTGAGTGCTGTAGGCGGCGCTTTGCGTTACAGAAGTGTCAGCCGCGCGGGGCAATATTAAGTGTTGGGCTTGGGTGAAGGGTTGCTGATTTCGGGGCAACCAACCGCATCGATCATCGGCCCAGTCGGTATCTGATTCGAGGACACGAAATGGTATGGCTTTTCATAGCCCCGGGTTGAGTTGTCACTCAATCGACCGGCGGCCATTCCGGAAGCAGCCAATTGCATCGACCACCGGCCCAATCAGTATCTTATTTGAGCGCACGAAATGGTGCAAATTTCCTAGCTGCGGCTGAACTGCTATTCAATGGCGTGACTGTTGCATCGTCGGACCAAAAAGAGAAAGACAACTCAGTATCTTATTTGAGGATATGAAATGGTGTGGCCTTCCTAGCTGCGGCTGAACTGCCATTTCCGTCGTCGGACTGAAGATTGAGGGACGGCAAGGGCACTGTGTTGGCGACTTGCATACCAATACCGCTCGGCCGGCACCCCGGGTCAGAAGAGGTAATGAGTGGCTTCTGTGACTTGTTTTCACTATGTTGGCGCGATTGGCGCAGTTGTTACGCGTATTCACTTGACGCATCAGGTTAGCCCGAAATCCATATAGAGATTGGAAATTATCAAGGCTAGATGACAAGACCCTGTTTCGATGTACAAGGCATGTAGTAGATATATAAACCAGACTCTCTGGGTTTCAACATGAATCCTCTTCTCACTTAACACTCCTCCTCTAGCATTCTTTTATAAGTGCTCCCACCCAAACGCATTACATCGCTCAACATGATTCTCAATCTCGTCCTGCCCTTTTTGTGCGCTACGCCGGCGCTCTCGCAGTCGCTGGATACAGCACTCCGCAACAACGGGCTCACCAATTTTGCTGATTGGATCCGGGGCGATGACGCCTTTGCTCTGAATGGAACTAGCCCTCGGGTCACTATCCACGCCCCGGCGAATTCTGCCTTCCAGACCGGGGGCGGGAACGCTAGCATTGCGCGACGGGAAGACCTAGACCAGGCCAGGAAACGTTGCCATGCTTCGAATATGGTCGCGCCCAACCTCAAGAGGGATACCGTGATAGGCCCAGGGAGACTGTTTGAAACTTTCTTGCATGACCCTGCCTTGGTAAACCTCAGAAATGGGCTTGGGCAAATCGTCGTTGAACGATCTGGGACGCTTTTCTCTGGTGTTGGAAAGAATAGTAGCGTTATTTCGCCGGATATTCCCTTCGACCGCGGCGTTATCCGCATCATAGACCAGTAGGTAGTGCAAGCCGAAGATTCCGTGTTGCATTCTTGCTAATAGTGGAAGACGTCTTACTTTACCAGAAGACTTATCCTCTACTCTGACTAGTCTGGGGCTTACAGAGTTCCGCAGCTCGCTGGAAAGGGCAAATCTACTGGAGACCGCCGGCAACACTGCCAGCATCACTATCTTAGCCGCTAATAACGCGGCCGTTCTGGCTGGTAACTTGACGTCTTCCAGCAATAATGCCCTGAAGCAACACATCCTTGTTGACAAACCGGCGTTCACGCCACTGCTGCGGGACGGAGCGACATACAGGACCCTTGCTGGTACAAACGTTACTATTACCTTCCGGGGTAATTCCTACTATGTCAACGACGCTCGCATCGTGTCCGCTGATGCGGTGATTAAGAATGGAGTACTTCATACTTTGGAAAAGGTAAGCCTACTTTGACACTATCAACAATTGCTTTGCTAAGGGGTTCAATAGGTGCTGGCTCAAACTCCGCCCGAGTTTACGGGAGGTGCCACAAGACCTCTCGACAGCAAACACAGTGCCTACGCCTTTGTGGCCGCGGCGTTTGCTGCCGTCTCTGGTTTGCTCGTTTGATGCCGCTGCGATGTCTGAGCTGGAGTGGGGATCGGTGTAATGGCGGGAGTAGTAGGGGAGGGGCGGACGGGTTGGACCATTCGGAGAAGCTATTTATCCCCTCGTGATGTGGCACCCTGTTGGCTCACTACAGAGCCCTCGGCTGGGTTCACCAATTATATTACAATATTCAATATTCCATTGCCCTAGTTTCGCTCAAGGCTAGAATGGGGAGTATGATTTGGTGGAAATAAAGTTTGCATTAATGTGTTGGTCAGCGGGGCTACTGCGACTGTATACAGGGATGTGCGGGAGACGCGCAAGGGTCTGCGTGATCGTCGGGTGTCCTCCAGGAGCGGGCGGCTAGCGCGAGTCGACGCGCTTCCATAATAATCTACTTTTTTCCATACAGAATTTGTCAGTGCGGAGACTACGACGTTAGTGCGGATAAGGCGGAAATTAACATGGGCGGGCGGCACGGGTGGCCTGGCCCGGAGCGTTTGGGCGGTCCGTCTTATCCTCCAACCAAAACCTTGATAGGCTGCACGCCGCCACCATGAATAATGGAAAAAAAAAGTGGTGCATGGTGCTTTGGCATTCAGCGTTTAGAGAAACGAAGTGGAGAGCCGAGATACTGGACTGGAGGCGGGGCATAGCCAGCAATGAAGCTCTTTACTGTGGAATGGCGTTGGGCGCCAAATCGGTCGAGAAATGGTCGCAGGGGAAAGCGAGGGAGGTGTTAGGGCTAAAACATTACAAGGCAATTGTAGCCAGTTCTGTAGAAAAGGGACATGATCCGTGTGCTCAATTCGCAGATTTTGCCCTATCACAGCTTGACATGCATTTCGATAATCCTTGCATTGAATGCGAGGCTTTTTTTTGTGTTGGGGGGATTCAGCCTTCGGGGGCGGACCAGCACGCCAACCGAGCATGTGTCTTGAAACACCGCAGCCGGGTCATTGATTTGGGTGTCTTCCGTCGAAGAAGGTGAGGCCGAACACAAGGAAGAGATGATACACTTGGAGCGGCGAGTGAGGACCTTGATTAACGCGCACAGCTGCATATATCACTTATGATGACGCCGACCAAGCCTATGCAAGTGCGGGGACAGCCTGCTCAGTAGTATATGACGCTGTCAGATGAGGTGCGCAATCCAGAGATCCCGCAATCCTCCCGGCCTCCCGGCTGGGGGACGCTAGCGCCGCGCTAGTGAGGCTCACCACCTAGTGCACGTCCCTAGGCCGGCAAATGGGTTCGGGTACCCGACCCGGGTAGGGGTTGGGTTGGGGTCGCACAGACCCCAGGTAGGGGTTGGGGTGGGTCGCATTGAGTGTCGGCAGTTCAACTGACCATGGATTAAGCGAGGTTATAATACTACGCCAGGCTAGGGTTAGCGCTTGCGCAGCTCTAAGTGAGCTTAACTCAGCCCCAACTGTCAGATTTGAAGGGATTTTTAAGGTTGTGCACGGTTTGCCGAGAGTGGCACAAGAACGTAATAAATAGGCGTGATAAAAGAATGGAACGTCTGAATTGATTGAGTATTCTCGAGTTGAGTTGAGTTGAGTTCATCTGAGCTCTCCCCTACTCGAGTCGAGTCCTTTAGTCTATATACTCATCTCAAGTCGAAACTCAGTGAGTTTCATAATGCGTCGGTTCCACGCAGTCTGGTCGTAGCGTATTGAGCCACAGTCTTCATAGTAGCTGCTACTCAGCTGATAGTCTTGCCTTTGATAGTTGATTGCTGAGCCAGACCTCAGGTCTCTGGCCTGCGCTGGTGCGTTGCGCGAGTGCTCGTCTGCCGCAGTTAAGTTGATGCGGTTCCTGGAATCTGCTAATTAGCTTGCTTAGCTAGTAGCGCACGTGTGCGCGCCCAATCGATCGCCATCGCGATCGCCATCTAAATCTCACGTGCCAGCTCGACTAGCAACGTCATAGCTGTGTTACGTCGCAGCTCTACTCCACTACGCCGAACAAACCCAAAAAGGTAGAAGAGTATTCAACCACGTTGAATCCCAGAGTAGAACAGTATATATATATTGCCCAAGGACCATCTCAGCCCTCGGCCTTTCTGGCTCAGCGTGCGCACTCGCGCTAGCGCTGTAACTACGGCCTACGGCCTATAGTTGTGACAGCTGCCAGCATCACAGCTAGCAGCTTGATGGCTAGCAGCGTCACATCTAACACGTCTATTTCTAGGATTATAGGTTTCTCTTAATTAAATAAGATTAAGATTAGTATACTTATAAACGCTTCCTTTAAGTCTATAAAAGCCTTTTCGCACTATTTAAACTATCTAAACTAGATACTTTTCTATATTAACTAGACTAGTAGAGCTACTTTTACTAAGTAGTATTGTTGGATTTGAGGGGGTTTTCAGGTTGTACATAGTTTGCTAAGAATAGCACAAGTGTAAGGGGTAGTCAGCTATAGTACCTATTAGCAGACTTACCTAGGTGCGCAGTAATTGCAAATTAGAGTGCAACGTAAATATGTATAGGTATTGGGGTAACTGTTAATAGGACGAAGTACAATAATAATTCTAAATCGCGGATATTAAGAGTATATTACTCTAGGTTAAAGATTAGGATTAACAATACTATCCTAATAATATATATCCTATTAACTATATACTTTATAACTTAGTATTATACTTAGTATAAAGTTACAGCTTAGCGATTAGTATTTCTCTAAGTACTAAGTTAATAGCTTAGCAATTTGTACTTTACTAAGTACTAAGTTGTTACGTATTAAATTATTACGTATCTAAGTTATACTCTACGTTACTATCCTATCTAAGTTCTTCTATCTTGTAGTATAATAGATTGTTAGGCAACTTAGGCTCTATTAGTTTAAGATCCTATATAGGGTTGTAACCTATAATACTATCTCCCCCTCTATATTCCTTAGAGCTAGTATTATTCTACCCTAATACTAAGTTATTAGCTTAGCTAATCTATATAATTCTTTCTAGTATTTCCTCTATACTTTCTTGTACTACTCTTAATAAACTTGCGTTAGCTACTTGTATTTATTAGAATAGTATAGAATTTATACCTTATCCTTATTATTTATCTAAGAGTATTTACTACGTTGTATCCTAAAAGGATAGTAAGGCGTATATAGCGTGTATTAATACTAATATATAGTACTATTACTCTAATCCTAAGGTATCTATAGCTAAGTATATATATTTAATTATAATTCTTGTATCTAGACTTATACCTTCTAGGGCAAGCTATTAACTAGGCTTAAGACTGTAATAGTTCGCTAGCTATAGTACCTGTTAGTAGACTTACCTAGGTGCGCAGTAATTGCAATTAGAGTGCAACGTAAATAGATACGGGTGTTAGGTTAACCGTTAATAGGACAAAGTACAATAATAATTCTAAATCGCAGATATTAAGAGTATATCGCTCTAGGTTAAAGATTAGGATTAACAATACTATCCTAATAATACACATCCTATTAACTATATACCTTATAGCTTTATACTTTATAGTTACTAAGAACTACAAAGTACTAAGTTAACTTTGTACTTTGTATTTACTAAGAACTACAAAGTACTAAGTTAACTTTACGCTTTGTATTTACTAAGAACTACAAATCGCTAAGTTACTTCTTACGTGTCTAAGTTGTATTCTATATTATTATCCTATATAAGTCCTTCGGACTTATAGCCTATTAGTATATTACTCCTTAGTAACTTAGGTTCTACTAGTTTAAATTTATGTGTAGGGTTGTAACCTATAATACTATCTCCCCCTCTATATTCCTTAAGGCTAGTATTATTCTATTCTAATACTAAGTTATTAGCTCGTCTAATCTATGTAATTCCTTCTAGTATATTCCTTATACCTTCTTGTTCTACTATTAACAAGCATACTCTAGTTACTTGTATTTATCTAAATAGTATAGAATTTATACCTTACTCTTATTATTTATCTAAGGGCCTTTACTATATTATTTCTTAAAAGGATAGCAAGGCTTGTAAGGCGTATATTAATACTAATATGTAGTATTATTGTTTAAATCTAGGGGTATCTATAGTAGAGTATACGTGCTTAATTATAATTCTTGTATCTAGACTTATATCTTCTAGGGCAAGCTGTTAACTAGGCTTAAGAATAATTGTCTACGTAAATTACTAAGGCTAAGGCTAAGTGTAAGTAGGTCTTTGTTTAGATAGCTAAAATCTTAAGTAAGCTAGTAAAGAATTAGGCTTGTCTTACTTGTCTTTATAAGTTAAAGGCGTATAACAATAAATAGTCCTCTACTTAATCCTACGCTCTTAAGGCTAAGTTAGATATCTTAGAGGCTAAGAAGGTATATTTACCCTTTCCTTAGAAGTCTCCTCTTATTATTAGTATAGCCTCCTCTAGCATCTCCCTATCTATTCTATATAGCGTTCGTCCTCTAGGAGACTTTAATAGGTTTCTTAGTTTACTACAAGACAAGTTACTTAATTTTAACTTTAGAAGTCCTCTAGTAACTTAGAGTAATTAAGGTTTTCCTCTAGTTCCTATATATATTCCTATAGCTTTCTGTTTTTATCTACTCCTAACTATTTAACTAGGTAGTAGTTTTTTCTATTTTAGAGTTAGTACCCTATAATCTCCTAGGCTTTATACTCTTCTTATTCTCTATATATATTAGCTTTATAAACTGTTAGTTTAGTATTCTATAGTACTTTTTCTAGTAGTAAAATATAGAATATAGAGTGTATTTTTATTCTCTTTAGTAGTTTTAATCTATATATAACTAGTATTACTTATTTCTTGATTTCGTATAGTCTAATCTTTATATAGTCTAATTTTAAGCTTAGTCTTTTAGTCTTGATATTCTTTCTTTATAACTACACTTTTTCTCCTTCTTAAAATTAGGGTCCTTCTTTGTATTTTTAATTGTAGTATCTTATTATCTATTTTCTTAAGAATTTAGTATCTTCTTTTAGTTATTTGTATATATCCTTAATTCTATCTATAATTTTTTATCCTTGTAGGTTCTATAATCTTGTATCCCTTAGTATTTAATATATAGTTAGTTTGAATCTATAATTTGTAAAGAATAGTAATATTCCTATTGCTGCGTTCTTTAAGCTATTATAGGCTAGTTATACTATTAGTAGTAGTATTACCTAATTATTTTAGTTGTAATTAAGGTAGTATCTTAAATATTACTCTACTATTATATTTATTTCTTTAGTATTCTATATAGTCTTTTAGTACTTGTATTACTATTTGTCTTGCCTTAGGTATATAGTAGTCTCTTAATAGTCTTTCTAAGGTTTTCTCTATTCTCTAGTAGCTATGTGCTAGTAGTTTGTAGAATTATCTTATAAATTCTTGTTATATCTTAGCTAGTATATATATTCGTCTATATTCTATTTAGAATCTATTTTCTATTTCTTAGGTACTTAGGTCCTTTTTAGTTTCCTCCTTAATCTATTAGTCCTACTTGTTTCCTATTATTTCTAGGTTTGCGGCTACTTTAGGTTTATTTATTTCTAGGTATCCTTCTTTATTTTTAACTAGTATAGTTCCTTTAGCTTTAACTTCTTTTTATAAGTCTAGTTTTCTACTTAGTACGTCTATAAAGGTATTTTCTAATCCCTTTGTATAGATTATATTAAAGTTAAATATTGTAAGATACTCCTACTATCTAGTATATTGTTATATTAGGTCTTTATTTGTTATAAATCCTATTAGGTTCTTATAGTTAGTATAGATTTATATCTTGTATTTAGCTCCTTGTAGATATACTCTCTATTATTTAAGTACCTTGTATATTGCTAGTATCTCTTTGTTGTAAATAGGGTAATTTATTTCTACTTCTGTTATTTATTTTAAGAAGTATTCTACTAGGTACTTATTTCCTATAGTTAGATCTTCTTGTTGTAGGGCTATACTATATACTAAGTTTAAGGCGTCTGTATTAACTATTAGTAGTAGTTCTAGGTTAAATATTCTTAGAACTAGGTCTTCTCTAAATTTTTCTTTTATAGTGTTAAATACCTTCTTATATTCTTCTATTTACTTAAAGAGTATATTCTTCTTTATTAGTCTTGTTAGTAGCTTTATAAGTTCTAACTATCCTATTATAAACTTTTAGTAGAAGTTTATAAGTCCTTGAAATTATTAGATCTCTATAACGTTCTTTAGTATTAGCTATCTAATTATAGTGTCTATTTTTGCTAGGTCGATCTTTAGTTATCTTAGTTTAATAATAAATCCTAGGAAATTAGTTTTTCTTGTATAGAATTTGTATTTCCTTATCTTAAGAAATATCTAGTTTTCTACTAAGAGTTCTAGTATCTTGTATACGTATTTTACGTAGTCTTCCTTATTTTTAGAAAATATTAGGATATTATCTAGATATATAAATATAAAGATATCTAGGTATTCTTATAATATTATATTAATCTTTTCTTAGAATACTACTAGTATATTAGTTAATCTAAAAGGTACAACTTAGTACTTATATAGTCTATATTATATCCTAAATACTATTTTCTATTTGTAGCCTTTTACTATTTAGATCTAATAGTAGGTATTCTATATATTAAGTTTTGTAAAGATCTTAGCTTTACTTATCCTATCCTATATCTTATCTATACAAGGTAGGGGATATTAATTCTTGTTAGTTATTATGTTAGTTTTTCTAAAGTCTACGTAAAATCTCTTTTCCTTTATTCTTTTCTTATCTGCAAAGAGAGTTCTATAAGCTACTAATAAGCTTAATTATTGTATCTATTTATTTTAGAGTACTATTTTAATATACTCCTTTTTAATCTTTGCTTTATCCTCTATTTTTTAATAGACTAGGCTCTATCCTATAGTTTTACCCTCTTCTAGTTCTATCTTTAGGTCCTATAGTTTATATATTAGTTAGTAGTTCTCTAGTTTTATTAGGAGTTCTTCCTATTTCTTGTATTCTTCTAGAAACTTTTTTACGTATCTTTCTATACTTACTTGTAATATATCTTGTTTGTATATAATCTTTCTTGTTTTCTAATTAATTTAGGGGTTTGTTATTTTTAACTATAGTATTCTTAATATTACGTCTTAGTACTTATCGAGTTAAGTTACGTCTATAATTAAATTACGAATTTCTAGACCCTATACTTCTAGTGTTAAAGGTTTAGTCTTAGAGCTAACTAGTTCTTAAAATAGTAGTCCTTCTATTATACTTAACTATTATAGGTACTTCTTTAGTACTTGTTATATACTCTGTTGTTCTATAAACTTCTTTTATATAAAGTTTTAGGTAGCTCTACTATCTACTATTATTTAGATTTTCTTTCTTTAGTAATAACCTTCTATAGTTATATATAGTCCTTTTGTTCTTTAAAGTATCTCTTTCTTAGGCTAGTACTTTATTTTAACCTTTTCTCCTATATATTTTAAGTATTTATTTTATATATATTTGTACTAAGGCTTTTTTTATATATATTCTTTAGATAGTTTATATCCTAGTTCTAATACTAGGTATCCTTTTTAGATTTTTACTAGTTACTATCTATAGACTTCTTCTCTTTTAATAACCTTTATAAGGTTTTAGTTATTATTTCTTTTTAGCTATACCTTATTTCTATCTTTAGGTATCTTATATATTTAACAGCCTACCTCTATACAGGATACCTAAGCTATCTTGTAGTATATAGAGTAATTTAACTATACTCTTATATTATCTCCTTTTTTATACTTATCTTTCTCTAGCCTATCTTGTACTAGGATATAGTACTTTACTAGTTTGTTCTATATATAGGCGTCTTCTAGCTATTTTATTTTCTTTACTAATTAGGTCTATTCTTCTTGTATAGGTATATCTCCTATAGCTACTATATTTATCTCTATTTAGTATTTAAAGGATATAATCTTTATTTTTTTTAGGAAGTATAACTTCTATTTATTATATACTTCTTCTATTCCTAATATTAGTCTTTGTCTTAATAGGAATCTCTTGTCCTATACTAGTTTCTCTAGTTTAGAGTTTTCTTAGCCCTCTATACTAAAATCCTCTTAATTCTCTATACTAGAGCTCTCTCCTTCTAAAGTATTCTTATAATCTTTCTTTATAGTTTGTAATAGGGTTAGGAGTCCTACTCTATAAGTCTCTACCTCTAATTTCTTATTCTAATTTTTATAAGTTTCTTCTACTTATTTCTAGACTTATTCTTTTATTACTACTATTCTATCTTGTTTCTCTTATAGAAACTATCTTGCTCCTTGTTTTATATAGATATATATTAGGTATATATCTTTATAGTAGAATATCTAGTATAACCCTTTGTAGTTTTCTTAGCTAGCTACTACTTTCTCTTGTAGTTCTTCTATATATTCTTTAGAGTTCTTTCCTATCTTATTTGTCTTTAATTATATCTCTTTCTTCTTTTTACTTCTATAATCTTTTGCAAAGTAACCTTTCTTTTTATAGTTATAATAGGTAAGGTTTTTCTTACCTTTCTTCTTCTTACTTCTATAATCTTTTGCGTAGTACCCTTTCTTTTTATAGTTGTAGTACTTAAAGTCTTTCTTTTTACCTTCTTTATTAGCGTCTAGGATTATTAGATCCTCTTAGTCTTAGGTATTTCTTATTTCTCTATATTAGTTCTTTCTCTATTCTTAGAGTTTATTATTAACTTAGATTACTTATACTTTTATAGCCTTAAGTATCTATACCCTTTCTATTTAGATTATTTTGTACTAAATTTTACTTTTTAGTCTCTCTTTAAATCTTACTATTAAGGCTAGTTCGCCCTATTCTATATTTATAGATAGTTATTTAAATATAGATATATATTCTAGTACTTCTTTTATTTATTTTAGGCCTATAAGTTTTTCTTTAGCCTATCTTGTAATATTAGTATCTCTAAATACTACCTTAAGCCTTTTAACAAATTGTTTGTAGTTACTAAATATTATTACTATTGTTTCTTTTTACTATTTAGGTATATTAAGCCTATAGTCTAACTAATATAGGTTAAACTACTTTATTACTTTATCTTTAAGGTATATTTCTATATATACGACTTTCTTTTCTTCTATATTAAAGTATTCTGCTTGTATATCTAGATATAGTATTACTACTACTAGGAAGGGTTGTAGGTTCTTCTTTTCTCTATTAAACTTCTTAAGTTCTAGTATTTTAGGTAGCTTCTTTATTGCGCTTGTTCCTAGGCAGCCTATAATACCTTTAATTCTTTCCTAATCCTTAGCTATAGCCCTTACCTAGTTTTTATTCTAGTTAATATAGCTCTTTAGTTTATTGTTCTATTTAAAGAGTTTCTTAATTACTATCCTTATTTGTTTTCTATCTTTATAGAGACCTTTTAGGATCTCCCTAATATTTTTAAAGTTTGTATTATCTAACTTATATAATTTAAGAGGTCCTTTTCCTATAGGTATAGCTATTGTTATTGCGTAGCTTAGACTGTACACAGCTTACACTTCGCTCTCTAAAGTAATAATTGTTAAAGTATAATAGTTTGCTAGCTATAGTACCTATTAGTAGACTTACCTAGGTGCGTAGTAATTGCAATTAGAGTGCAACGTGAATAGATACAGGTGTTAGGTTAACTGTTAATAGGACGAAGTACAATAATAATTCTAAATTACAGATATTAAGAGTATATTACTCTAGGTTAAAGATTAGGATT